>NEWO01000009.1:3620120-3638843 GCA_003013225.1 Phalaenopsis aphrodite
GTTAGGCTTTTCAAATAGAATTGGATAAATATCCATTCTAAATGAACCATGGATTAATGTATTGTGAAGATATGGTGTACCCTAGTTCCAAGTCAACACCCGGGCTCAACCCTAAAGCCAAGTAATCCTATAGGGATTCTTCTTGAATTCTCTTATAATGATCTTACCTACTAAATGCTAGAGGTTAAGATCAATATGTAGAATTTCAAGTTGAGTAAATAAAAGAGTTTTGAAGTTCCAAAGAAGGGGGGAACCTTTTCTAATTTTCTAAGACTAGTCAATAGGAAAATCCTATAGCTAGACCTAGGCTACTAAAGAAATTTCTAGACCTCAACCAAAAGTGAGGTCAACACACACTCAACCCTCTAGGTCACTACCCCGGCGACACACCCGTCTTTTGGGTCGCTGTCTCCATGACATGCCCACATTTTTGGGTCACTTCCTCCATGGTACACCCATCCTTTGGGCCGCTGCCTCCACGACATGCTCACCCTTTCAGGTCTCTGCGTCCATGGTACACCCATCGTTCGAGTTGCTGCCTCCACATCATGCTCACCCTTCTGGATCCCTACCTCCATGACACACATATTTTTCGAGTCGCTGCCTCCATGACACACCCAATCTTTTGGGTCACTGCCACCATGATACACCCATCTTTTGGGTAGCTGCCTCCACGACATGCCAATCTTTTTGAGTTATTACCTGCATGACATACTCATTCTCTGAGTCACTACTTCCATGACTCACTCACCCATTCAGGCACTACCTCCATGACATACCCATCCTTTGGGTTGCTGCCTCCACTACACGCCAGCCCTTTTAGGTCACTGCCTCCATGGCACACCCACCCTTCAAGTCATTGCATCTATGGAAAACCCATCTTTTGTGCCACTACCTCCACGACACTCTCAACCTTTCAGATCACTGCCTTTATGACACACCCATCCTTCTGACTGATGTCTCCATGACACACCCATCCTTCTGGCTGATGCCTCCATGACACACCCATCCTTTCATGTCACCACCTTTATGACAAACCAATCTTTTGAGCCACCGCATCCACGATGCGCCCACCCTTTCGGGCCACTCCCTTTATGACAAACCTATCTTTTGGTTCATTGCCTCCACAACACGCCCACCATTTCGGGTCATTGCCTTCATAGCGGACCCATCTTTAAGACCGTTGTCTCCACGACACGCCCGCCCTTTTGAATCACTACCATCATGACACACCCATCTTTTAGGTTGATGCCTCCATAGCATGTCCAATCTTTTAGGTCATTGCCTCCACGACACACATCCTTCGGGCCTTGCTTCCAGAACACGCCCACCATTTTGGGTCACTACCTCCATGTGAAACCCATTCTTCAAGCCACGCTCTCCATGGCGTGCTTGCATGCTTACTATTTTGATAAGCATGGTAGTATATTAGGTCGATTTTCTTGCAGTGAGTCATGCCTAAAATACACACCACAGGTGTATTAGATAATATAATGTTAAATGCCAACTCTTTTCTATAGGCGCTGCTTAGCTCCTCCAGCTAGACATGACTCAAATGCATTGCATATTTTTTGACATTTCGGTTAACGTTGTATTCATGCAGGTCGCGTCCTTTCTTTTTTATTTTCCTGTACTTTTTAGATTCCTTAGGAGAGTTGTATTAAAACTAAGGTATGAGCATGGGTTTTGAGACATGGAAGACAAAACCACATGAACCAGGAGTTGTTTGCTTGTGTCTCATACCTTAATTCTAAATCTCATTAATGTATAGATTTAGAACCAAGCATGTACTTATGTGTTATTTGACTGCTTTTTTTTTTTTTGGAAAATGTCGTCAACCCAGAGGAACTGACTTTTTTTATTTCATATTTGGCTTATTTTTCCTACTTTTCTTGCATGCCTGTATGATTGGATTGGCTTCACCTTTTTGGATTGTGCTTTTGTCTGGGAATCTAGCATTGTCACTTAGGCTCTCACCTGTCACTCCTCTTCTTGTTGTTGAAATCATCTTACTGGCTTGATTATTGATGAGTTGTCATGTGTTTAAGATACAGTCTTTTGTCACCTGCCCTTATGGCCTAGAAGTGCTTTGACGTACCGGGATATCTTATCAGGATGATCTGGTCATTTTGCAGGCTCTGTGTGTTGATAACTCCATTGCCCACGTGGGGCTGTGAGAGACTCACTCTTCGCCCCATAGCTTAGTTGGAGCTTTGAAAGCATCAGAGTATTACCCTAAAAAAGAACTATCCTTTGATAGCTTTGTGTTTGTTATCACTTTAAATGTAAGCTGAACTCCTTGGATGAAGGGTATTCTTGGTCAACTCACAAGATGTAATTAATTAAGTGGGACACATCCCCTTAAGAGCACTTTAAACCCCAGAACAAGAAAACAAACATGAATCTCTGGTTGTGGGTGATTTCTAGACATCTTTTTGCAGATATGACAAGTTATTTTAATTTGATCCTATTCAGATGTACATGCTTGACCTATCCCCGCGAGGTTAGCCGCACGGAAGTTCTCCACATTCTTTCTCTTATTTGTCTGCAATTATTATAAGTTCTGCATCTCTAGTTTCTCTATTCTCCTAATCATTCATGTTATCCGGAAGAGCGACTTATTCAGAAAAAGAAAGTATATGTCGATGAACAAACAAATGACTCCTTTAAAAATAAAAATAAAAAAAAAGGAATGAAAACATTAGATTATCTCATAAGTTTAAAAAATGATCATCAAATCTACGTTTAATTCAAAGCTTTAATCAATCTATTGACTATCACATTAACTTTTTCTATTTTAAGAAAAATATTAATATTATTAGATTATAAGGAAATTATTAACTTGGAAGTAGAATTTAAAATTTTAAACAATATATTTTCTAATTTAGAAAAAAAATTAATCATACATATAGTTTAAATAATTTTATTTTGATATAGAATTAAGGTGTCATATTTAAGGTTATTTAGACCATTAATTAATTCTATAAGATTTGGTTGACACACTACTCATCATGTAATAAGCAAATATTGATGGTCATAGTTCGCCAATCACAGCTGTTGTCAATCTTAAATCTAAGGACTAACTTTATTAGTAAATTAAAGTGCTAACCCTTGCTAAAAATTCAAATGAATACAAGTTAATATGAAATTGAATGATCAAATAAAATTGAGTACATTTATCATTCAACTAGATCAAAATGTTATAAAGTCGTATAAACAATTAGAAAAAAAAAGTGTATATAGAATTATCGAAAGGTACAAGGTCTTGCAAAATTTTCTTGGAAAATATAGCTTGCTCAAACAAAATATTTTTAGTGAGTTTAATTCAATAGGAGGAGATGTAAAATATCTTTGGCCCACCAGAGGGAAGAGAGTGCTAAAGTAAATTTAGCCTAGATCAAGTCATATAACACTCAACTCAAATATAATTGATACACTTAAACATAAATGATTGGAAATATGCTTGACATGTGGAAAAATAAAATCAAGACATTTTTCTGAGTAATTTTTTCCACTCAGATATACAACAAAACAAATTTAAGAATGCCTAAGAATAAAAAGCTTAAAAAGAAAATAGTGCTCAATCATAATTTGCATGATAAAACATGAATATGATTTTGCTCAAAATATGGGGAGGTGAAACTAAACTAATAACAATAGATCTGATCCATCTAGACCAAGATAAATCACTTGGTAAATTTGGTTGTTTAAGTGTAATGTTAGATTAAGAAACTGAATGACACCGAATTATCTATGGAATGCATACACGAGCACTTTAAAATTGATAGCTAGATGATGATATGAGGATGATCATATGATTTTTGTTTATGACCATCTATGTAAAGTGTGAGCACAACATATAACCCTAATTTTAATTTCTAATATGACGAAATGCTAATGACCAAATAATCATGACAACCAGGATACAATCTAGATCAAATCAAGTCAAATTGACATAATAACCTGAATTAATCTATAAGAACTCCAGCTTATCTATGTACTAGCATTAGTGATTCATGAGAGGACAAGATTTATTTGTGTGGGGAATCACAATTTTGTGGCATTCATATATTTATTATTTATCTTCTCTTCTTTAAATGTAACTTAAGGCTTTGGCAGGAATTGGTGACTACCCATAATTTATAAATCATGATCATTGCTTCTTTCTCATTAAATCTTTATATCTATCACCCCACATGTATTTTGCCTTTCTTTAAGCCAAAAAAACATATATCTTGATGTCTTTGTATTTGGGTGCTATCATCCCTTTATTGTTTGTTCTTGCTCTCTTATGCAAGTCATTTGGTGCCTTCTTGCTAACAATATACATGAACCATTCAAAGAACTATAATGTTTTTCTATTTATGATAAAGCGCTTAGATTTTAAAGGACAAAACCATTATGCATGTGTGTTGCATCTCATACTCTCGTATTTGTATGAACTATCTCATAATGTATCTTTTTTTTTAACTTTTAACACCTCTTATATTTGTTTATTAAGATTGAAAGGGGTTATAACCATATTTATTGGCAAAGGACCCAAAATTGAAATTGAATTTTTCCTCAATTATTGCTCTTTTAGCCTACCGGCACATTCATTAATGCTAAATTCCAAAATCAGGGCCCACATCCAGTCACCTTCACCAATAGAGCACCTGGCAAAGCAGTGAATTATTGTACCTTATTCCTAGCATGTTAATCAATTAAAACCTTGTGCCATACATATATTACTTTCATGCTTACTTTTTGCAAAGACATTTTAGTAAAATGAAAAATAGTTTACCTTTTCAATAAAAACAGTGACAGAACATTTGTAGTTATACCAGAAAAACTTCTTCTTAGAAAACATATTACTCGCCCAAATACTACACCAAGATATTCTTACAAGAATATAATTGCGTGAGGAAATTCTATCACATCAGATCTGAGTAGTTGCTCCATGCGGCTCAACAGTCACAATTAAGTAAAAACAAGAAGGAAAAGCTGCGTAGTACTTACAACCCATTTGAGTCAGACTGCACAAGTTATGGCCACATACTTGTTCTCCACCATCACTACATTATTTGAGACTGATCTCCTCCACAACAAATAAGATCCTCTTCCATTTCTTTCCTCCACGAGAAGAAGATGATTATGTTATGTCGCAGATAAGCTGAAGGGTATGGAAATGCTTTCAGAACTAAGCTCCAGATGATTATTTTGAGATAAGTTGGAAGAGATTTTTCTACAAATTAAGATGGAAATGCATTCAGAAATGAGCTCTGGGGAAGGAGATGAGAAGTTGAGGCATGAATATAAGCATAAGCAGTCATCACTTAACCTTCGACGTCTCTCCAAGCTCATGCTTCCTCCCCTTGGTGTTGCTGGCTACAATCAAAGCTTCACAGGAACTCGATGCAAAAATATTATTTCACCGTTGGATTCAAGATACAGGTGAGAAGAAGACCACCACTCTGCTCTAGTTCCTGTAGTTTTTATGTTAAATGTCAAAAAACACTTGGAGACCATTTGAGTTCAGAATGATAAAAATATTTTTGAATTGAACAAAGAGAAATCAATAGAACAATTAGAAAGTTGAGGAGAATTTGATCTGTAAATCAATGATTGCAGGTGCTGGGAGACATTTATGGTGATATTAGTAGCTTACTCTGCATGGGTTTACCCATTTGAGGTTGCATTCATGGAAGCCACACCAAAGGGGGGTCTTTGCATTGTTGATAACATTATGGATCTCTTCTTCGCTGTGGACATAGTTCTGACATTCTTTGTGGCTTACATCGACTCGAGAACGCAGATACTTGTTTGTGATTCTAGGAAGATTGCTATCAGGTATTGTCTCTTAAAACAAACAAGTGGCTTAAATTTTTCCCTCAAATTTCTTTTACAAATCATTACTTGTTCCAAGGCATGAGGAAAAGCTCTAATCAAAACTAGAAAAATTATTTTGGGAGAACAAATTTTTTATTGTTGGTTCACTTGCATATTAATCAAATCAACTTTGCATGCAACAAATGTGCTTTAATGTTTTCTTGTTGTTGTTAGATTTAGGCCTCAACTTGGCCGGATGAGATTGCATGGTGTTGAGCCCTTCAGAGGACTTGGGAGCTTAAAATGCTTGGCCTAGAAAAGTGAAATAAATAATATCTTGTTTTGCCATAATATTGAATCAAAGGGGATTAATGATAAAACTAGACTCAATCTTGAATTTCCATAATAACCTTCTACACATTGCAATTATTGGAGGACTTAGGACTTCCTTGTTTGGCATGCACTTTAAAGTTCATGCCACCTGGCATATATATCATATGAATATCTTGTATCCCAAGAATTATGTGATTAGGTTACCTCAAGAGTTATACCTTCGTCTTCATTTGTATCTTTTCTTCTTTCTGCATGTAGCTAAAAGAATGTTTCTTCTAGAATTCCTATACAAAATGTTATCCATTGGACACTTGCTTTTTGTATTTTCACAAGCAATTGGAGATCTCTTTAGCTCCTCACATCATTTTAGTGGTTAGGGTCATCGGGAGGATTTTGGTAATTTCTTTGATTAAGGAGGAGGTTTCATATGAGTATTGGCTGAGGAAATTAATGAGCTTTCCTCTTTGCTTGCGTTTAGCTGCACTTAGATTTTGGGAATGGCTATGATTTCGATTTGAGAGTACGTAATCAGATATTGAGGTGTTCTTTTCTATGAGATAGGACATATGACTCATAGTATTTTGAAGTCTAAGCCTTAAAAATTAAATTATTAAAATTATGAAAAAAAAATAATCTCTCTTTAGAGTTTTACATTGTGGCACATAGACCACTTTAGATTTTGAAGATGCAGAGCCATTTAGCACTGCAATATTAAAACCCATGCAAGCCACAAACATAATGATCCACTTTGTTTCAGTTAAACCATTGAATTAATATGATTAATTAGGGAGGTGGAATTAAAGGAGGATTACAGTCTGAAACGCCAATGATCAAATGATTTCAACCGAAAAGCTTAGATTAATAGATGACTGCTGACCACATGATATTTTGACAGATACCTTTTAGACATTCAAATGAGAGTAAACCTAAACTCACACATACATTGGCAGCTACTGCAAAATTCATACAAAGAAAACTTTTCATTCTTGAATTAGCCGCAACAAAAGCCAAACCAGCCTATATTGAAAACATCTAAAATAACACAATTTCTTTTGGCAAGTCTAATTGAACCAGTCAAGCACATGTGATAAAAATAACTCTTTGAAGAGCATAATATTTCTATTTATGGTGGCTAGGGTTTCCACAAACATCTTATGTATTTACAAATTTAATACCTAAATATACATAATTATTTCTATGACAATCAAATTTCTAAATCACATAAAAAATACCACAAATATCAACTTACTGAAAGAAAATCACTTTTTCATGCCTATGCTTTTATGTGATTTGGATGCTAAACTTGCATAAAAATAGATAAAATGATTCAGAAGTTAGATATATAAATAAATAAGAAATTTTTAATATGTATATAATCCCCCAATAATTAATAATAGCCTTGTTTGTATTATTATATTATAATTATTATTACGCTAAGCTACTTTCCCTATCAATTTTTTCAAATTTTCATGAATCATATACATGATATGCTGATTAATCACTGAAAAAAAAAAGAAAAAGTGCATATTTTGATAAGATTCATGCGCATGCGTGGTGATATCTGCTATCTTTTTCATGAAACAAATATCTGTTATGCTCAGACGCTCGGATTATCACTGAAAAAAAAGTATATATTTGATAAAATCCATGCGCATGCGTGATGTGATATCTGGCCACTTTATACCTAAGTCCCAACATGATTTCAGGTTGCTTTAACATGTCACTGTAGCCATGATGGATGCCAAACATTATATATAATAAAAAAAAAATCCAAGTGAAGAATGACATCAAGTTGTTTTCACGCTGAATCTGAATTAAAGCACCAAATTATACAGATTATTTTACATTTTTCCCTTAGAAATTAGCATTTAAATTAATGTTACCTAAGAATTTGAGGGGGCCAACCAAGAAAGTTGTCACAAGCAAAAGTATATCATAAGGTTCTCAAATTTAATTGAATCATCCAATCAAACAATGATGTTGCTTTAAATATGAACATCTGAGAGATACCGTAGCAATAATCAATTATGAATATTGCCAGATTTTTAATCCGGCTGGATATTGCTTGGTGGAAAGTAAAACTTTCTAGTAAAAGCAGAAGAGGAATGATTAACCAAATTAGGAAGCTTTTTGTTGAAAAATTCATAATAGCATCTTGAGTTAGCAGCAGAATAAAGTTATAAGAACTTCCAAACAAGCTGAAAATCATTAAAAATGAAATTATAAGAACTACCGAACATATTCTAAACATCAGTTTCTTTACGAATGCAAGTTGCCTCAATAATGATCATTTGAAACTAACCTTTTAATGATACAAAGTAGCAGAGTGGGAACCATATATGCCCTTCGTTATCTTCAGCAAAGACTGCAGAAACATATTCAAACCAAACACAAGTTTAAACCACGATCACTCCAATACATTTTTCTTGGTTATTCCCTACAACACAAAGGTTAGCTAATAAAATCATCATATCAAGACATATGGTATTTGATGAATACAGCTTTCCCTTATTTCAAACCTCACCCTCACTCCAACCAAATAATTCATCCAATTCCACCAACATTCCATCCTACTTTCTACAACCCACAACACTCTTGCAACCTACAGTTGAACAATACTCCACACCATCTCCTCCACCTCCCAACATCTCCAATGCACCACTTAATCCTTCGACCAAGTTTACCACACCACCATCACCTACCCGAACTGCACCAACCCACCCCATGATCACTCGAATAAAAACTGGGAATCTGAAACCAATTTGGAAATTAAATCTTCTCCACCAAGCCCAACAGCCACCCAATCCAACAGGTTTCACTCCAAGGACCAACCGGCTGACATTCTTACCAAAGCCCCTCCAAGCGTACATTTCATCAACTTCGCAACAAGCTGACAGTTGTTCCTTGACCCATCAACTCGCAGGAGGGTCTTATCAGCAGTAGGCCGCACTTGACAGTCATCAACCCAGGGGGTCCCCAAAGGAGAAGCTGGACCATATCCGAACTGATTCGGTTATGGAGAGATATGTATCCAAAACTTTCTAATTCTATTATATATATATCTATAGCTATGTATTACAAAATAGTGGAAAAAGATGGATAGCTAGTAATATACTCCAGGATTACTCTTGAATCTTCTTCTTCCCGAATTCCTGTTTCTTCTTCTCTGTTGTATGCTGTTTTCTCATGAATCCAGTATTAGTGGAGATTAATTGAAGGTGATGCCTTCATGAACAAAACCTTGCCATCCATTAAAAAATGTTGCCCAATTGTCCACTGCAGAGGGACCTAATTATTATAAGGCAAACACCACTACTAAAAAATAAAGTATCAAGGATTATGTATAAACATATCAATCAGCTCACTCAACAATCTCTATGTAGGGTTTGTTTATAGTGCAACCCAATGTAAAAACAAACCACTGGTTCAGATATATAACAAGCAGTTCCTTCAATAACTAACATAGAAGACTGGAAATGGAAGAGACGTATCATTAACATCATGTGTATTAAAATTGTCCAATATTCTCATTAATATAACATGCATAATTGGCTGATTATCTTATAGGTATATTGGATGCCCCATTGTTTTTTAAAATAAATATTTTAAAAATTTGTTTGCTATATGGACACGCGGTACATATCTAGGCCTAGGCCTTTCATAATTGAAACTCTGTTAACAGATTGTGACTGAATTATTGTTTGTTTTGACGTAAGTGAAATATTGAATAGAAGTAAAAGTAGCAATAACTCAAATATGGTATACTACAACTACTCCTTAGTTTTCTTGCTGAACAGAACTTCTAATTGTGTTCCAAAACAAGGTGCCATTCAATATTTAGCAGTTATTTTGTTGAACTAGCAAAAAGTCAAGTGCTTAAAATATGTTTAATTTATTATTTTAATTTTTATTCAAATCCACATAAAATTAATAAATCAAAGAATCACCTTTATCATTCATGAAATAAATAATAACAAAAGTTGTGCTTATTAAAGTTGGGAGGATGTTTAATAATATTATTCAATATAATGTAAGAGAGACAAAAAATATTTATACAAATATGGTGTATAGAAGAAATGATAAAATCTTTAAAATATGTCAAAATTCAGACTTAAACCATGAAGATACTACTTCATGTATTATAATAGTAGTAATAGGATTAGCCCATTGGAGAATTTTCATAATCATGTTAGCATTAGAAGTCACGCAAAATAAACTCTATCAAGATGATGTACTCTTCACGATCATAAGATCGGACATAGATGTTAGCCAAATAAGTAGTAATAACAGAATGAGTTGATTATATTCATGTCATGTAAAACTGGGTAAGAGAATAAAATTCTTAGAGCATCATCAAAACTATTGTCATCATAAAACTCTTTCACATTTCCTGGTTTCAAAATGTAATACCACTACAATTTTCTTGACGAATTTTTTCTTTTGTTATTTACTATTTTTCTTTTTCATCTTTTATGTAATAAAGCTATTTTCATTATATGTTACAATTATTGAGTTGCCTTTCTTTGTTCATGATTATGAAAATCTAATTAGCCCATCTAAACATATTTTTTATAAAGTATGCATATTTTAGAATTTTCATAGAATTAGCCTATCTAAATTTCAAAAACTCAAATCAATTTTTTATTTCATGTTGAGTTTTCTTGTTATAAAGTATGCATATTTTAGCGAAATGATTTGTAAAGGAATCAATTATTCACTTGATAATTTGTTTTTCATCCATGCAAAAAAGTGTCTTGCACACGACCATCTTATTGAGTGTAAGACTAGTTTCGTTAACAATTTTAGATAATATTTTATTTTTATTTTTCAAAATTTATGGTTACCAACTTATGAATTATCCACATCACAATAAATAAAATGAAAACTTATGAATTATTCACATTTGATTTTCTAATTTAGTGGCCACCTAGCTCAATTAACACTTTACTTATCAAAATGATAGCTAAATAACTCAAACTTAATTTTTCATAATTATGACGACGTGGGGCTTCTTATTTACCTAGATGAGGGTCGGCCGACCCTCTAATCTTGGGAGTGCCACCTCTTTTTAAGAGGGGCCTACTCCCAGTTATCCAAGAATATACATTTTCTTTTGTTGGTGTTTAGGGATTAATTTTTTTTTGTGATTTGTTTTGGAACAACTGTTGGTGTCTTCTTCTCCCTCTACGGGCTGTATTATAGGGTTCAAGTAGTGCTTCGGTTGTATCTTGATCTCCAGGTGGTATTTATCCTTTACATACCTTTACTCTATCCTTTCCAACATTGCTGTCACATCCCTTTCATTGTTTGCCTGTCTCCGCCACCCATAAAACAGGAAACTTGTTTCTGCATCCATCCTACTGCCGCCTCCGCCCAAGGATAGTAGTCGTCTTGTCATCCTCCCCTTCCAGCTTGATAGCCTCCACTTACCACCACTTTGGAGATCCAAGCACTAACTGACACCACCTACACCCTATTCCCTAGTTTTTGCCATTGTTATTTGTTTTCAGTTTATTGTATTTTCAATTTCTGGCTTTTCTAAAATTATTAATGGTTGTGTTGTAGTTCTCCTCATCTTATTTCCACAACGATTTCCTTATTATTTGGAATCGGAGCTAGTCTAACCTTAGCTCCATGGTAAAGTTACCAAAAATCCACAAATACATAACCCAAACTCCATCCAAAACCATTCATTCTTGCTGAATTTTCAAATCAGCCACCCTACCTTTTTTTCCCAGGCTAAGCCACCCACATACACTATTTTTCCACCCCTAACCTAAACCCTAATCATGCCAACAAGGAGACAGGTACTAGATACTGATAGGGATCGTAACATGGAAGAGATACAACAGAAAATCAGCCGACTTCAGCAAGTGCTTGCTCAATTTGAGAATGGGGTCAACAGTGGCATCACCATTGATAGTGATAGTGATGCTCATGGAGGAGAGGGGGAATAATCTGAATCCCTTCCATAAGAATGATTACAGTGGAGAGGACAAACCACGATGCTTTGGGCTCCAATATCAGAGGAGTCCGAGGGATGGAGCATCTTTTGGAGGACATGGAGATAAGGGAGAACATGGAGATGGGGAGTAAAGGTAGACTTAACATATTTATAGGAAAAAAAGAATCCAAAGGACTTCATTGAGTGGCTGCAGGCTGTTAAAAGGATTATTGAGTATAAGGAGATGTCAGCTAATAGAATAGTTAAACTTATTATCATAAAACTAAAGGAGAGTTTCTTTGTGATGGGCGAATCTAAAAAGGGTAAAACGGAGAGAAAGCATAAGCAAGATCACCAAATAGGAGAATATGAAAAATTAGATGCAGAGAAACTACTTACCTTCATACTACGACTAAGATATGCACTTGAAGCTACACCACCTACAATAGAGAGAGTTGTAAGTGGAGGAGTTCACAATAAAGTTTGAGCAGCTCATGCTAAAATGTGAGCTAACAGAGCCAGAGGAGCACACTATAGCTAGAAATTCGGGAGGCCTGAAGCCAACTACTAGCAGTGTTGTCCAACTACAGCCTTATTGTTAGTTGGGTGATGCTCAAACCTTGAAACTAAAGGTTCAGAGACAATAGAGGCAGAGCAGACACCCACCTCTATTTATACAACCACACACAACTGGACGTATTAGCAACAACACACTTAGGGGAGGTGTGACGACCGTTTAAATGAAAGACAGAGCTGATTAGAGCGAGAAGAAACTCAAAAAAAGTAGCACACCCAACACAGTTCCAGCCAGGAATTGTTTCCGTTTAAAAGCCAACTTCGATGGCACCCTTCACAGTAATGGCCAAGTTGGCATGGGTATCATGATTCGTGATGAGATCGGCAAGGTTATTGTTGTGGTCGTGCAACTTTGATATATTAGGACAATTCTCTCGAGGAGCATGAAGCAGTTTTGTTTCTTCGTACTCTCTTGAGGCCTTGGATGTATGAAACCAAGGACATCATTATTGAAGGTGATAATGCGACAGTCAATGCCTCATTTGAGGATAGCATGATCGCTAAGGTTTGGCAATCTCAGCATGATTTTGAGACTGACTTGGCTTTCTCTCAGACTTTAAGCAAGTGCAATTCATTTTTGTGTATAAAGAATATAATAAAGTAGCCCTTTTTTTAGCTCGGCTTCCTTCGGATAGGTCTTTCATTTGGGATGCTCGCACATTTTTTGAGTGTGGTTGAGGCTAATGCCCTCCACAGCTTGTATAGATATTTTTTTGTAATCTTTTGATTTGTTTCAATGTAAAATGCACACCCTTCACGGATTGGTTTTACCTAATAGTCTTTTGATGTGTGTGAATTATGTGATAAAAACTGTTTAAATTTTCTTGTAACTTTCTTTATCATTTGTTCTTATTTATCTTTTTTGGTTATTTTTTGTGAAATTGCAAGAAGCGGGTTATGATGCTTTAAAGAGGTTTTAGCAGATATTTGAGCGAAATATAAAGAAGCTACTTCAGACACGTGTCCAATGGAGGCACCAAGCACTAGAGCCCAGATTTCCTTGAGTGGCACCTAGGAGCCACCCATGCGCCCAAGCATGCCCAAGGAATCGAGAGCCAAGCAAGCACCTTGGCGCCAAGTATGGGGCGCCTAGGCCCTTCCTCCAAAACCATGTGTCGCTTCCTGTGGCATCGAAGCCACCCATTGAGAAAGCGAGCAAAACTCTGGTGCATCAATCAAAAACCTCAGTGCCGACGAACTGACATGGGGATTTACGGTGGTTTCTACCGGCATGGAGTCTCTCGTGGCTACAAAAGACGAATTGGACTGAAGGAGGAGGATATCTCTCAAGCATTTGAATAATCGATTTCTCTAGATTTCCTCTGGTCTTTCTCTCTGCGTGAGTGAGCAATTTTGTAAGGGAGGGTGATAGATCAAAAATTCTGTGAGAGGGAGAAGATTGCCCGAGAGAATTAGTGATCCTAAGTGGAAAGGGTGGAGAACAAGAACTTGTACTGCATCTTAAGGGTGTACTCCGGGTTTAAACTCACTTTGTACTTACTAATTCTGATGAATAAAACGTATATTTTGTTGTTTCAAAGCACGAGTTTTCACTGATTCCCTTTTCTCTTATGATTCTAAAATGTGTCTAAACAAAGCACCTTCATTTTATGGATCTGTGTTCAAATTTCCTCTGAGTGGGGTCAGTGTTCCGAACAAAGGCTGTGTACCCAAATGTTTTGAGATCTAAGGTAGAGAAAACTCAGTTGGCAGGAAAGCATGACATCAAGATGATTAAGGGGTTCGGAAGTTGTGAATTTTAGAAGAGATTCTTCTTATGAGATAGATGACAGTCAGTATGACATCATGCCAAAACGTTTAGAAACATTAGATTGAAACATAATGAAGCAAACAACGCCGAAGAGATGTCAATTTTTCTCTCGGCTACCCTTTTGTTAAATGTCCGTATATGAGTTATGGTAGAAGATCCCCTTACTTATCAATAATTTACCTAAAATAGAGTTAAAAAACTTACGACCATTGTCGGTTCGAAGGACCTGAATTAAAATTTTGAATTAGGTGAAAATGAAGGTGTAGAAGTTTTGAAAAGTGACAACAACTTCTGATTTGTCTTTTAAAATATAAACTCACGTTATTCGAGTGTGATCATCAATCAAATTAAGAAACCATCATTTATTGGTAAAGCTTGCAGTGCGAGAGGGTGACCCTCATAAGTAATTAAGAATAAGAGAAAAATGAGCAGAAGGTGTGTAAGTGTGGGGTAGGTAATGCACCCGATGATGTTTGGCTAACTAATATGTCTCACCCTTGAAACTAGAAAGACTTTGATTAGAAAATATCAATGGATACAAACGTTTTAAATATTGGAAACTATGATTACTCGAACAAAAATACAACAATATAATGAAACATTCAGCGACTCGAGATAGGTTACAAATACTGAGTGTCATGCCCTTGTTCTCCAAATGACAACATAACTACCGCTTAGCAGTTCCAATCATCCTCCCCGAACAACGATCCTGAAAGACACACATCAAGAGAGAAATGAGCAACACAATCAATATCGCATGTCAACTTATTGATAGATAAAATTTTACACTTCAACAGTGTTGCATGAAACACAAATTAGATCAGTCGTTAAAACAACAAACCCTTTACTAGCATTATAATTATAGGAGTCATCCGCAATTCTGACCCTTTTTTCTGGAAATTGATAGTATGTCGAGAAAGTTTGTGAGCATCCATTCATATGGTATGTGGCACTTGAAACAATGATCTATGGTCTAGAGGAGAAAAAAACATAAGTGTCATAGGGATGGTAACTTAACAAACGTGTGAGGTCGACATGCCAGCATAGAATTGATTGGATCCAAGTAGTTTGATTAAGTGCTCCATCTGACTTTTTAAAAATTTGGAGGATTCCGAAATGTTCTAGGTAGGAGCAGATTGAATCTTGGCAGATTCTGATGTCGTAGTAAAACCCTTGGCAACAGAGGATTCAACCGAATTTGTATGTTGGCTTTCCATGGAGCTTTCAACACTGGTCACGAGTGTGTGGGTTTGTGACAGTAATCATAAGTGAGGTGACTTTGAGAGAGCTCAGCGCTACTAGAGACCAAGGCAGACGATTCAGTTGAAGGGGTGGAAGTGTCGAGCATGACAAGTCTCTGGCTCTCTTCGCGACAAACCTCGAAGAAAGCAACACGAACGGAATGAAGATGATTCCAACAAAAAATACTGCCCCGAACTTCGTCAAGATCTTTGTTGAGGCCTTTCAGGAATTGGAACATGTGATCCTTTTTTATAATTTTCTGGAAGAGGGAAAGGTCGGTCAGAGAGTCCCAAGTGTAGTAGTACAGGTCGCATTCCATCCAGAGTACCGCCATGTCATTGTAGTGTTGGGTCATAGTCCTTGATCCCTACTTTGTCTCCTTGATCTTCTTAAACATCTCATAGAGTTGGTCGGAGTTTCCTACATCCGAGTAGGTATCAGGGAATGTCATTTAGAGGGTACTAGCGGAAGGGAGGAACATATATGAACGACCAATTGACAGTTCCATGGAGTTGATCAACCGCGACATGACCATGAAGTTCTCCATTTTTCAAGCCCTATATATTGGGTTAGTCTTTGGAGGTTCATAGATCATGTCTGTGACGTGATCGAATTTCTCGCATCCTTTGATGAATAAGGAAACCGCTTGAGATCATTGGAGAAAGTTAATGTCATTTAGTTTGTGAGTTGTGATCAAGATGTTCAGTAGGTTTCTGGTTCTTCGACCTGCATAGGAATGGAGGTTGGAGCGAACCTCTGGTGGAATCAAGAACACTTTCTGAGGATGGCTCAGTGTTGGAGGAGTTTGTCGTGATTCTGACTAAGCCAAAAGCAATTTGGTTGGGATTCCGAGACATCGTCGGATTTCAGCTTGTAGGTCACGAACTGACAAGAAAAAAATTTGTAATCAAGATAAATGCAGGACAGACCAACCACCAGAGAAAAGCAACAGAGAGGAACTGCAGGGACGGTTGATAGGAGAATCTACATTTGGAGAGAGGAGGCTGGCGGTTGCCAAGGATGACAACGGTTGTAAGGGATAGCAGAGGAGGGTCGACAGCTGCAGACTTCAGCTAGAAGGGTCTGCGGCTAGGAGTTCCTGCATAAGACCCTGCAAGGAAGGCCAGCGATGGCTGCGGGGGAGGCCGACGGTGGCTAGGATCTACGGTTAGATCCTGACTCTGATACCATGTTGAAATATTAGAGTAGAGCAGCTTATCTTATTGATAGAAAGAGGGGTATATAAACCCAACTACAATGAGCACTCATAAGGAAAGAAATAAAAATAGAGTAAAGGGAAATACAAAAGAAATAAAAACTGAATAAAGAGAAATAGGAAAGCAAATAATAACAAATAAAAGAAAATTTGAATATTACTAACGACTATAGATAGTTGTTCTTATGTTAATATTCTAATACTAATTTAACAAGTTACTTGTTGAACAACAAACAAGTCTGTTTGTGAACAAAAATAAACGAGTTGAGTCATGTATAAAGTTCATTTAACCTTCGAGTTTTTAAGAAATGATCATATTTATTAGCTTGAAAAAACTTGATTGAGTATTAATCAAGTCGAGTTCGAGTTGTTCGCCAATTGTATTGGTTCATTTACAACCTTAAGAATAAGCTTGCACAAAATTTTGTCAAAGACATTACCCAAAACATGGCCTACATTAGTTGTCAATTTGAAAATTTTGGATTGGGAAGTTTAGGCACTCTAAGTTACTGTCATCGACATTATAAAACTTAATTATAATGCTCTTTATTATATTGAAATATATGTTGACATAAAAGTGCCCATATATAGGCGATAAATAAAGTCGGAAAAAATTAAATACTAGTTAACACTAAATAATAGATGCAATATTCATATTTAAATATCACTGAATAATTTCAACTCTTCTTAACTATCAACATTATATAAATCCAAATTTCATTTCCGATATGAAAATGCCCAATAAACTTAATTCAATTTTTGTTTAAATTAAATGTACCATTTTAAAAATTAATTCTTCTCTAAATCTTTTTAAAACTATCTTGACTTAAATTATATGAATTTGATTTTATATGAATGAATTTCAAATTTTTATTAGATTTTTACTATCTTTTTTTTCATGAATGTTAAGCTTGAATATCTCTGATATAAAGAATCAAGTCATAATTTAAATAAAACAAAAATTAATAAAAAGAATATATCAATGATTTACTTTAACTAAAACTCTTGTAATTGAAAATTTCATTTTGCATTTGATTATCACGTGGATGTGACAAAGCATATGCCTTCAAACCTCAAAATCTCTGCTTTCTTTTTAGCATATTGTTGAATGTTCAGCTATACTTATCTGATTTGTTCATAACATTCATCTTGTAAATTTTATTTTTCATAGAGATTTCAGTTTTGATTTAGATTTTCAATAAGTGATATTGAATAACACAAGATTTGTGAAACTTATTTCAACAATACTTATGTGAAATGACGACATAAAGGTATCTATCCTCCTGGTTCATCATGGATGTGGCATCAACAATCCCTTTTGAAGGTTTAGGTTATCTGTTCACTGGAAAAGTCAAGTCAGGGATCTCTTACAGTGTTCTGGGCATGCTAAGACTTTGGCGTTTGAGGAAGATAAAGCAGTTCTTCACAAGGTTTGAACATATTTCACAAATCTACAGAATTCTTACCTAAAAACAAGCACACTTTTTTCGTAGGGTCAAGAAACTTTGTTATGTGAAATTAGTAAGTTCATTGTCTGGGCTATCCCTGCAGACTTGAGAAGGACATCAGATTCAACTACTTCTGGATAAGATGTACAAGACTCATTTGTGTATGTAAAGCTTTTAATTCTATCTTACTCAACTTAAATAAATAATTAATTAATTAGTTTATCTATCTATATATATATATATATATATATATATATATATATAGATCTTCCCCTTGCCATAAATGGATTACAGAAACTGAATAAAAATGTGTAAATATATTTCAGGTTACTCTATTCTTAGTGCATTGTGCTGGCTGTCTCTACTACTTGTTGGCAGACCGATA
>NEWO01000009.1:3640585-3668978 GCA_003013225.1 Phalaenopsis aphrodite
ATATATATATATATATATATATATATATATATATATATATATATATATATATATGTATATAGATGATTAAGCTTTGATAATTATATAAAGACTTGCAGACTATTCGTCTTGACTTGCCAGGAATTATCCTCACTCTTACAAACACGTTTAGACTAGCAAAGAGTATTTCAAATATTACACAATCTAAAAATAAACAACACTTCTACATATAGACTCAACCACAATTAGCGGAAATGAAAATTATAAAACACTACAATAAACAGTAAAAGTATAAGATTCCTTTTTATGTGGATAGAAAACAGAGTCTCGAACATCCTTCGGGGTTAATAATGAAGATGCATTTGTATTGAATTGAGCTAGAAAGTATTTTTTGACTTTTGTCTGTTTGATTAATACTCATTTTTCTTGATGATTGTCATGTGTATATCATCCCAATTCTCTGAATCACCTTCAATTGTCACTAATATCTTGTCATTTGGATTTAACTCATCTTCTTCAGAGAATAAATCAATTAGTTATTTTTGCAATCTTTCTTTAATTTTCTTAGATCATTCAATATAAATTTTTTTTGAAGTTGATTATACAAAAATTAAAAAGTGGTTTATTCTTAAGAATGATTTTTTCGCGAGTTGGGTTTATTGGCCTGGATAACTTAATTAATAGATATAATATTTTCTTAAATGTGAATAGCAGTTCATCATTGACTAGCATAATTTTTGAATGAGCATTTACGATTTAAGGTATCATGTTGAATTTCTAAATTCCATGACCAGAATAAGGTATTTCGCATTGTGTAAGAAAATATAATTCGGATTGACCTTTTATTAATGATTCGGTAGGAATTTTAAAAATGTAATGAGACAATTCAACCCAGTTAGAATATTTACATTTTGTTGGTGTTAAAAGAATTTGAGTAATAGCACCATAATTTTTCCATACTTATAAAACTAATGATGCATATCATGTGATAATATTTCAAACATCATTACAAACATTCAAGAATATTTTATTTCATGGGTTAATAAAAAAAAGCATTCATGCATCGCTTCAACATAAGTCTATTAATTAAAAGAGAGTTTGTTTATATTGTAATTTAGTGTTTTAATATTCGATACTTTTAATTTTATAGGAAGTGATTCTTCATTCTTTATGATTGAGAATACGATGAATGGTAGTTTTAATATAAGCAATTGATTTATTTTCATCACTATAACTATGTTGAATTTTTATGCATTTTAAGAATATAAGTGGCTTTATATATAATTTGATCTTAAAAGTATTCTTGAGGGAACGAATTATCTCTTAAATATCGTTCTAAGGTTGTCCAAGGTGAAGTAAGATAATAATCTATCTTTATTAATATATAAGACATTAGATATAACTCCTTTTGAGCAAATAAGAGATTCAAATTTTGATTCTAGAATTTCATACTAAGTTTTAAATGTGATAGGGGTATTTTTTTATTTGAGATCTGCTGATCAAGTGTGCTAATTAGGTGGAGATCCATAAAATTATTGTGAAAACTAATCATGCGAGGAGAAGGATTGTCATGACCTCTTCCCCTCCGTCGAGGAAAAAAACCACATCGATTGTAATTAGAGAAAAATTGCTACCTTTTTCTTTGGGTTTGATCCACCCCTGAGAATTCCTGCAAAAATTTACAAGTTAAAAATTGAGTGAGTTAATTTTGTCATTAATATATTCAATATCAAAATTAAAAACCGATAATTTGATCTGTATTTGAATGCTAAAATTTTAACAACTTTAAGTATAATGGATTAAGCGGCACTCAATCAATACTTAATAAAAATTTGATATAAAGTAAATTATCTTAAAATTTAGAAATTGATTTGATAATAACAAACATTTCTAATTTGATAGTTGAATATTTAGTTTGAGTTGGATTCAAGCGACTGGAAGTGAATCAAACAAGTCATTTAGAAGAGAAGATTAATTTTTATTTTAAGACTCCACCATAACCTAAATTTGATACATATCTTTCAACAATTTCAAAACTAAAACGATTGTCTAAATTGATACATGGTAAAATTTTGACTTTGGATTTAATTTTTGGATTGTGAAAATATGCATGTTAGACAAAATAGAGGAAATTTTATCAAGTCTCTTAAATAAAGATGCAGCATCTAAAGCAAGAATTTTATAAAAATTGGCAACATAATTCAATGCTCCGAGAAATCATTTTTGTTTTCAGCAGTTATTATATGAGAAATTTATCCACAAATTTTATACTATACTAATAGGAACTATAGAAGAGTTGAAAATATTATGACCTGAAGTCAAATTTGAGTTTGAAAGATTTTAATTTTTTGTGCTTAAATAATTAATCTATTTTTCTTGGCAAGTCATTTAAAAGTATTAATATGTTTAATATGTTCTTTAATAGTTTGATAAAAGATTAATGCATCATCGATATAAACAATAATGTTGGCAGAATAAGAATTAAATATTTCATTCATTATATCTTGAAACTCAAAAGGAGTATTTTTTAATCTAAAAGACATCACAGTCCGCTCATAATGGCTAAATGGAATTGTAAAGGGTGTTCCTTTTCTTTTATTTGGATTTGTCAATATCCCGATTTGAGTTTAAATTTAAAGAAAAGAATAGTCTTATTTAATCGATGTAAAAAATCTTTTTTATTTGAGATAGGATACCATATCCATTTAAGTACCTTATTTAATGATTTATAATTAATGACTAATATGGGTCTTCCTTCTCTTTTGAATTAGTCCAATGCGATTAAAACTTCTTTTGACAATAAGGATATTATTAGTTTGTAATATTTCAAACTCTTATGTGGTTCCTATTAATCGTAGTATAGAATTTACTGATAAATTTCCTGATATAATAATTGATAAAAATTAACTTCAAAGATTTAGCGAAGCATTGAATTATGTTATCGATTTGTGTAAAAATCTTGTATTAGATGTAGCACCTTTATTTGATAAACTCAGAAAAAATCTTCCTATGTGGTCTAAAGTTCATATTGTCGTAGTCCACAAAATTAAAGCCAAAATCAAAACTTTATCTGACATCAATTTAGCCAATCCTTCTAGTTTTAAAATTGTCAAAATAGATGCATCAAATTTGGATTATGTTAGAATGTTAAAACAAAAATTAATTGTTTATTCTAAAGAACTTATTTGAGTCACTTCTGGCCGATAGAATTCAACTCAAAACTAAATATTTCACTATTAAAATAGAAATATCTGTTATTGTTAGATCTATTTCTAAATTTCAAGATGATTTACTTAATATTAAATTATTATTATTATGCATTAATTGCAGTGCTGCTAAGTCCATGATACTTAAAGATGTTAATAATTTAGCATTCAAACAAATTTTTGCCACCTACTAAGCCCAATTATCCATTTTTTATTTTGATATTGAACATATTAAGGGCAAAAATAATTCGCTTTCACCAAAGAAAAGGGTTTTATGACCCCCTAATTACAATCGCAATTGCTCTTTTCCTAGGGGGAGGAGAAAATGTCGTAGCAATTCTTCTTACTGCATAATAGTCTTACATAATATTTATATGGATGTCCACCCAATCAACGCACTCAATCAGCTGATGCTTTATTGTCTCAAATAAAAGGGACTCTTATCACACTTAAAACTTATTTTGAAATCCTAGAATTTAAATATTTTATTTACACAAAGGTAGTTATATCTTCTATCTTAGATATTAATGGAAATGATTATCTTACTTTATCTTGGGAAATCTTGGAATGATATTTAGAAAATAATCGATTTCCTCAAAAATGTTTTTACAATAGAACTATATATGAAGTCATACTTATATCTTTAAAATGCATAGAAATTCAACATAATTATAATGATGAAAAAAATTAATTGTTTATAATAAAGTTATTACTTATCGTTTTCTCAAACATAAAGAATGAAGACTTACACCATATCAAATTAAAAACATTAAATATCAAAACTCTGAATCACAATGTAATCTTTTTTTTTAATTACTGGACTTGTGTTGAAGTGATACAAAAAGTTTTTTTTATTAACCCACAAAGAGAAGATTCTTAAACATTTGTTCAAATGCTTAAAATCTTATCAAATGATATATCACACTAATTTATCGGTGATGGGATAATTGTGATGTTATTACTCAAATTTCTCCAGCACCAATAAATCTAAATATTGTGACAAGATTGAATCATCTCATTACATTTCTAAAATTCCTACTCAATCATTAATAGATGATCAATCACAATTTTAATTTTTAACATAATGTTAAAAACAATGAATCTGGTCGTGAAATTTATAAATTCAATATGATTCCTTAAATTGTAAATGCTTATTCATAAATTATGTTGTTAAATAGTGGATTGTTATTCACATTGAAGAAAATGATTATATTTAATAAAATTATCTAGACCAATAAATCCAACTTGCTAAAAAATCCTTATAAAGAAGAAATCACTTTTAAAGTTTTACATAATCAACTTCGAAGAACATTTCTTAATAAATCGTTTGAGAAAATTAATGAAATGTTGGAAAAGCAACTTGTTAAGTTATTCTCTGAAGAAGAAAATAAAATGAATCAAGATGACAAAACATCAGTGACCATTGAAGATGTACAAGAGAATTGAGATGATACACACATGACAATCATCCATAAAAATCAAATCGGGCAGACAGAATTTAAAGATGGACCCCACCACTAATCTACAACATCAATCGAAGGATACTTTCTAGCTTAATCCAGTGCAAAAACATCTTCATTATTAATCCTGAAAGATGTTTGTGACTCTGTATTTCATCCACTTAGAAAGAAATCTTATATGTTTACTCTTTATTGTATTATTTTGTATTATTTTGTATTTCCATGGTTGTGATTGAATCCATATATAAAAGTGTTGTTTAGTTTTAGAGTATACAATATTTGAAATAGACTTTGTTAATCTGTAAAGAGTAAGAGTGAAAGTGCTTCCTAAAAAGTCAAAACAGATAGTCTGTAAGTCTATTTTTTATATATATTTCATTTGTTTCGTTCTTGATTTTTTTTATTATTTATAATCCTGGAGCAAGTTGGTATCAAAGTCATGTTAGAATAAATCTTTATAAGAAACTCTTATGTTTAGATGTAATATTAATTTTAATAAAAATGGTTATTTGGTTTCATCTTGATACTTAAAATTGATTTGAGTTCTTATGAACTCTATAAATTCTTGACTATGTATGACGAAAAAAACTAATTAATATTTAATTACTATGTTAAAAAATAAGATATAATTTGTAAGTTTTTTAAAGATTTTGAGTTTTTGAGATTTCTTGGCTTTTGTCCTTGATCTGAAGTTTTGTATGTATGTCTATGCCTGGATATTATTTTAAAAATCTAAATCTTGAAAGAAAATTATATTGTGCTAGTATATCGGCTGGAAACCTGACAGTGCAAGACTACTGATCCGAATAAGGTTGAAATAATATCTCATTATTCTGGTATAACAATATCTTGTACTGCTCAAGTTATTACTTATTTTCTAAGACAATAATTTTTGTGTTTATTTAGATTAATAGCACCCTATACATATGAGTCTCTTAAGTAATTTCTTGGCATCTAGTTCACGATCTAATTCTATTTTATCGACTTCGCCTTTTGTGAAAAATCAAAACGTTTAAAAAATTGAAATATCGAAATATCTTCTTAACGATGAACTCAATAAACGAACAGTCTCTAAAATAGAAAAATCTATGTTATATAGAATTGAAATTTTTGATTTAAAGGAAAGACTTCTACTAAAACAATAGAACAATCCATTACTATAGATGGAACCAAAAAATTTATATCTTTATTATCGAAAGAAAATTTAATCACGTATTTTCAAATTATAAATGCATTCACAATGGACTAATTCAAATAACATTTAAACCTTTAACCCTTATAAGATTAAATGCTTCTATTCTAGCATATTTAAAATATGCGAGATGTTTAAATTGAGCTCAATCATTAATGAAAGTTTTAGAAACAAGTTTATGTCATGAGCCAATATATTTTAATATATATCCGAATTTAAGCTTCACTTATGGATGCTAATTTATTTGAACTAGCAAAACTATAAATTCAAATGCATGGATATAATCTTATACAAGATCTGAAACTATATCTCTAATAGGTCGAATCCATTTTAAAATTATGAATACAATATATTGAAATATAAAAAGAATAGTTCAATCTTCAGACAGAACTAAATTAATAGAGACTAATTTGTTTGCTTACCATATAGCAACCAATCGAGTTATTAAATGGAACGAAGTAATTTTTTTCCCGATTCTTAGATTATACCTTCAGAAATAATCCAAAACAAATTATTAATCAAGAATTAGATCAAATTATTCAATATATTGATGGAGAAGTAGAGGTGAGATTTAATCAAAAAGATATATATCTCCAGCCAAAATATATTTACCTTCAACATCTCTTTCTTCATCTTCCTTTTCAATTTCTGAAAGAATAATAAAGAGACCAATAACTAACGTTCAATTAAATTCACATCAAATTTTACATTCTATAAGAGATCATACATCTCTCACCCCTTCTAAAATGAACTTTAATTTTATATGAATTGTGAAATATATGTAGAATTATCCTATGAAGATGGATTCAATGAAAAAGATATTCCCACAAAAGCTAAATCATGTCAAATGAATCAATATTATCTTAATTTATGTCAAAATGAAATAAATGAGTTGTTAGTCAAGAGGATTATTAGAAAATCATATTTCCCTTAGAACCACACATCTTTCTATGTAGAAAATGCAACTGAAAAAGTGAAAGGAAGACCTAGAGTAGTCATTAATTATAAACAAATAAGGTATTTAAATGGATATGGTATCCCATCCCAAATAAAGAAATAGTAAATTGATTAAATAATGCTATTATTTTCTTTAAGTTTGATCTCAAATAAGAATATTGGTAAATTCAAATTAAAGAAAATGGTCAATATAAAACAGCTTTTGCTATTTCATTTCATCATTATGAGTGGAACGAGATGTCATTTGAACTTAAAAATACACTTTTTGAGTTTCAAAATATAATAAATGAAATATTTAATCTTTATTCTGCCTACATCGATGGTGTATTAATCTTTTCTCAAACTATTGAAGAACATATTAAACATATTAAACATATTAATACTTTTAAATGGCTTGCCAAGTAATATGAAATAATTATTCCACCGCCAAATATTAATATCTTTAAAACTCAAATTCGATTTTTAGGTCATAATCTTTCACTCTTCTATAGTTCTTATTAATCGTATTATAGAATTTGCTAATAAATTCCAGATATTATATTATATTATATATATATA
The DNA here is from genome assembly GCA_003013225.1 of Phalaenopsis aphrodite. NCBI lineage: Eukaryota > Viridiplantae > Streptophyta > Magnoliopsida > Asparagales > Orchidaceae > Phalaenopsis > Phalaenopsis aphrodite. The sequence continues at coordinate 3,647,938 of NEWO01000009.1, forward strand.
TATATATATATATATTGAAAGCCCAAAAGGCTAATATATTAACTAGAAAGAAAGATACATATACAATGTGATGGAAGGCCCAAACATGACACCCTGCTCACAACAAAACCACAAGGGGTTCCACAACTAGAAAATACTGAAAAAGTACATTAGAGACATAAAGAAAAAACCTAAAAATGCAGAAATACATAGTATCAGGTGGCTAGAGAGCAGCCCAATTTGGTTTTTCCTCTGCCTTTGGTTCTAGGAAAGGAGCAAGCTAAAATGTTGGTAAGATGATTGTCATTGTCAGTAGTAACTAATGTATCATCCAATATGTTCCCAAGCTGGAGTCAGCCTCCATTCTTCTTCTTCCTCCTGGAATAGACCAATCATTCCTCTTCTGAAGATTGACTCACTTGATCTTGGTCTAAAGTGTGCTGGAGATGTGCAGATTGTTGGACATTAGAAGCAACTACATGTTGTACCGGCTGATCTGTTATTGGATCAAAGAAGCACTCCCGTGTGTCTTGGCATGTGAGTGAGTCTTCTTCAATAACAATAGGTGGTATAAACACAACTGGATCTGTAGCTGTAGTATGTTGTTCTTCTTCAGGAATTGCGGTGTTGGGAAGAGGATGGGGTTGCATCTTCTCAATAGGGATAATAGGTGGCAGTTCTTTAGCGATATTCGACCTTAAATGAGGATGCAAATGATAGCAAATAGCAGAATTGTGGCAAAACATACTACAATGAGAGCAATAAGGAGGATGTGGTTCCATTTCAACCTTTTGCCAATACCCGTTGTGCATAGTGTCAATCCATATCTCATCCGGAGCTAGTTGAGTGATATCTCTCTCAACTAACACACAAACCACAGAGAGTCTAGTGACAGCAAGCGTAGGACTATCCACCTTGAGAGGCTTACCGTAAGCAGTTGCTAAAGAGTAGAGGATTTTCATGTTGAACATATGTAATTTTAACCCCGAAAACTTTATCCAAACAGGAATGAAAGGGGACTCTGCTTTTGGATCAAAATCGACAGTGGACTTCAAAATTTTCATAAAATGATTGTCAATCTTGATTGTTTTTCGAGAGAAAATGCAAGTGTAACCGGCATCATGAGATAGCTGAATAAGTATATGTCTACCGTCAAGTAGGCCAATGTTCCAACTACCCAATAGTTTCATAGTATCAAACTCCTTCCTAATGATCTCCAGTTTTTGGTCACCATAATGATTTTCCCCACTGGAGAGAAACGCCAATAGAACGCGAGAGTGCCGGTTTCAACCTCTGTGAGAATAAGTGCAGGCTTCCCATTTTTTTTTTTAAGTTTTTTAATAAAAGTGTGGTCACCTCCACCTTCAAGAACCTCATGGAAAGATTTCGGAACATTGCAGAACTTACCGATAGCAAAACCAGACGCTGAACCTGGAGGAGGGGCACGAGCAGAAAAGTCGTCGGCAATAGCATTTGCATAGGAACGAAGCGTCAAGGCCATCTCCCTCACAAGGCAGGAGAGAAATAGTCCAGCGGTCAGGAAGCGAGACAGCGAACAGGAAACCTTCTGTAGGGCAGGAAGCGAGCAGAAGGCGCACCGCACTGCGAACAGGACACCGCAGACAAGGACCGCAGATGAAACCGCAGCTCGAAATCGGAGCTCAAAAAGGGAAACAGCGTCGAAGCCCTTCGTCGTATGCCGCAAAAGGGAAAACGACGAACGCAAAGCCCTTCGTGGTCGTCGTCGAGTGCGGGAAGTTCGTAGTCGAGCACCAGAGAAAAGATTGACGATCGAAGAAATCAAACCAGGGTTTCGCCATCGGGCGAAACCCTAGCAGAGTAGATGGCGACCGACATTTCGATCCATAAATATATATATATATATATATATATATATATATATATATAAACCTACACATAAAACAAGAGACATCTTGATGACATAGCCTTCAAATCTAAAAACCAATAGTTATTCTACGTTATAGAAAGAACATATATATTCTTATGATTCTCTAACTACCCAAACTTAGTTTCAACAACATTGTCCCAATTTTTCAGCATAAAAAACTTCTATTGTTAGCATGCCATATATTATTTATTAGTATTAACTTTAATCATGTAATTCAGCACATAGCAGTGATGGAAGGATATGAAGATTGTGTTTCAGTACTACTCAAGCATGGGTGCAACGTAAACATACAAGGTATGTTTTATGAACTTCTACTAATGGAAATCCCTCGGTACTCCACTCTCGCCTTGCTCACTTTTTTTACACCGTTTTCAGACAAGGATGGAAATACAGCCTTATGGCTAGCCATTACCACAAAGCATAAGGGAATTTTCAACCTCTTGTATCATTTTGCATGCACGTCCAATCCCAATGCTGGAGGTGAACTCCTTTATCTTGCAGCAAAAAGAAATGATCTTGCCACAATCAAGGAACTTTTGAAACAGGGCTTAAATATAGATTCAACTAACCATGAAGGGCTAACAGCCTTGGAAGTTGCCTTGGCTGAAAAACATGTAGATTTAGCGAAATATTTGATTATGAATGGAGCAAACATAGAAACTGTAAATGTTCATGGAAGAGAAACATTGCCCAAGAGGGAGCTAGAAGAAATGGTAATGAAGAGAGAACTTGGCTACCCAATAACAATATTTGAAGAACCCGAGGGGTTCAAGGAAAAAATAGCTTATCGGAATGACAGTGAAAGAGTAAAATGGAGGGAGATAAGTGTAATTTGTCCCAGGGTCAGTGTGTATAGAGGCCATCCGCTACATAGGAATCCATCCTCAGAAGCAGGAAAGCTAATAAGTTTGCCAAGCAATATGGAGCAACTCAAGCATATCATTGGTATGTATTCATTCTTGTTATTAATTTATTGTGAAAAACCACATATAAGTGATTTTAGAAATTAACAAGCACGTGCTGTTCTTGATGGCAGAACATGATTTAGTTCAAGTTGTATAATATTTTTGTTGTTCTTGTTGACAGGTGAGAAGTTTGGAATCGTGGCCAAGAATACTACCATAACTAATGATGAAGGAGCAGAAATAGACTCAATTGAAGTAATTCGAGACAACGACAGGTTATTCATAGTTCAGGATGAAAATTTCATCAAAATAGATGGGTAGGAGTTATGATAGAGATTTCCCTTCGAATTTTCTACCCTCTTAAGATTCGCTGGTAGTACTGGAAGTTAATATGCCCATTTTAAACTGTAAGAAAGAACATAGCCATGGTCACCTTCTAAAGGAAATATTGGGAAAAAATATTAATTAATATTTCATAGGTTTTAATTATTTAAAAATTGTTGAATCCAAATTTATTCATAGAGAATAACCAAAGCCTTTCTTGAGAATTAAATGACCCTATAAAGCAAGAAGAATAAGATAAACTAGATTCTAGAGAATCCCTGGAGAATTATTTCACAAAGAATTAAATCAAACCCTTATGAGACGAGAAGGAAACCAGTGAAGTTTAAAGAGCACAATTATAAAAAAAAAAGAGAGATTCTGTGGGAATCCTATGAGCCAGATTTTATATGATTTCAGACCCTATAATTATTGTCAGAGACTAGGGATTGGAACAATAATTGGCAACTTGACACAGCTATATAAAAAATAATAGGATGATCCAATTGTAATCGTTTGTGTAAGGGGGTGTCTACTTGGTAAGTAAAAGGAAACTCCAAGCAAATAAGCATGTTTTATACTCTATAAGCAAGTAACATTTGGCAAGCGCTCTAGATGATTATGCTAAGTACATTCACAAGAACTTCGAACGTCAACATTCGATGGGTGGGCGAATTGATAAATCTTTTGGCCCATTTTATAGCTTAATATGTAGAACTGAGTTATACCTAACATTTAAGAAACTATTAAGAAATGTGAAGTTAGGGGACTTCAAAGAACTTAAATGAGTTTAGGAAACGCAAGTTCTAAGTTCCAATAATTTTAATATGAGTACATTAGCTTCCCTATTCTTCTTTGCTTTCCAGGTAGTCAAACTAGATAGGAGAACAAAATATCAAAGAAATCTAGTTCGATTTGTGTGCTGAGAGTATTAAAAAGGATCTTAACATGTGGTGGACATATCAACACTTACGTCTATAAATTCAAAGATTGAATTTATAACCATAACTTTATAAATAGGCTTTCTTAACAATCTCTATAGAGTAACCCAATGTGAAACTAAAAGACAATTTTGGATATATCGTTCAATATAACCTATTTAGAAGATTGGAAATAGAAGAAACATCATACTTATCATGTGCATAATATCTCACTTCAATGTATTTGGCCTAAAACTTATTACGATTAATAGGATTTTATTATTCAGAAGAACTATAAAAAAATCCAAAACCTAACATAATATTCAAGCAGATATGGATTATTATCAGGCAAATTAATTTTAATCAATAAAAGATTAGGCTTCTTCCTTGACAAAAGAATATAATATATCCAATCACCCTGCATTGGCTATTGTTGAACAATGATTGCCTCTATTTCTATGTTGTGCCTCCGTATGAAAAAAAAATCCTTATTTAAGATTTCGTCCCGAGCCCGCACAACAAGTCCTTCGGCTACATGAATCTTTCTTCATAGTTTCCTATTGAGTGTCATATTTTCATTTAATTCTAATAAATTAAAATCATTTTTTATACAACATGCCCATGTCTTTTAGGTCTACCTCTATATTTTTTTAATAAGTCGAATCTAAAATATCTACACTTCTAACTGAATCATCAAATGGTCATTGTTTAATGGGACAAAACCATCTAAGATGCTCTCTCTAACCTTGTCAACCACCAGAGCTACATTAATCCTTTCACAAATATATTTGTTTGCAATTTGTCTCTAAGAGTCAAACCACTCGTCCACCTAACCATTCTCATCTCAGCAAGATTTAACTTAGTTTTATGCTTTTCTTTTGGGTCAAAATTTTATGCCATAAAACATTGCAGGCCTCACCACCAACTGACACAATCCGAAGTCAAAATTGACTCGGATATTTACATAAATTAGAGCAAACAGGAATATTTTCTTCAATAATCCAAAAAAATCACAAATACAAAAGATAAACACCTACAATTCGAGAGATAGGTGATCACTCGCAATTCCTAAAATTCGAGAGGTGGGAAATCTCTCCCAAGACCTAAACTTAAGACTCAAAAATCAATTTTATGCATAAACCTAATTCCAAACACAACAAAACTATTTATACCCAACAATAATAATAATAAACGACTAAATTGCTCTTAGACATACAAAAGATAATTTTGCCTTAGTTTAAGCACCCTCGTAACAATACTCATCTCCCCCCACTAAAGAAAAGCTAACTTGTCCTCAATGCGAGAAAAAATGAGTTCTCCTCCTCCTCCCCCACAGTTGTCTCTATTTCTTCATTATTTGCTTTCTCGTCCTACCCTATGAGAACTTCTAATCTTTGATCATTACGGTTGTGTCCAAGGATAAATCTCTCACACACCGAAAACATATCTCATTGGCTCGTTTATCTCCCGAATTTGTCTCTGTAAGACGCTTGATTGTTGCTACCGATCATAGTCCACTATTCGTGTCCCATGTAGCCTCCCTCTAGACTTCCACTGTCTGAACTTTTCGGCATCGTCATGGTTGCAGCAGTTTTGTACGACGCTCCATCTGTGTTGTTCTTTTTGGCTTTCTTCATCTGGTTCTTGTCTTTCATCATCTGGGCTAGCTCTATTATCTCCCTTAATTCCCGTGATCTTAGTAGTCGAAGTGATTTTAAAACATTTCATGAAATTTCCCTCCAGTTCTGCTTCGGATATCCCTCACAATCGCCCCGACAATAGTTCAAATCTCTCATTGTACTCTATGATAGTTTCCTCCTAAGTTAAGACATGAATTGCTCGTGTAGATCTCTTTCTTGAATAACTCAGAAACCTTCCAACAAACGATCCTTAAATTCATCATATGAACGACTCGGGTATCTAGCCTCCCTCCACTGAAACCAAGCTAAGGTCTTTCCCTCCAAATACAATCCTACCTCCTGAGTTTCTTCTCCCCATCTAACCCATTCACCGCGAAGTGTCGCTCCACCCGATACACCCACCTATGTGCGTCTTCCCCATCAAAGATCAACATCTTCAACTTCTTAACTATAAGATCTCCACTCCAACTTCCTCTTCCTTCGGTATTTCCCCTCATTATATCTAGGGTGAAACTCCCTCTTCTGGTCATAGACATGCCCAAGTCCTGATTCCCTCCTTCCTCCCCCGTGTTCTTCCGTGCTCCTTACATCATCCCTCTAATTTTCAGCCCATCCCCCTCCCTCGGAAGTCTCCACTCACCCTCCTCTCGAAGTCCGAGGGGGGGATGCTCTTGTTGGTAGACAGTGTCTTCCTCATCGTTTCCTTATTCGATCTCCTTCCCTTTTAAAATGACCAAAGATTCTCTGATCAATCTTTGGTTGGGGTTTGCAATTGGAGCGATCCGGATGACATTTGATTGTATCTCCATGAGTTTTTTCATCATCTCCCATATTTCTCCTCCACTCTCAAATTTATCCCCCCCATTCATCTTTCTATGGACGAAAACATGTCCTCCATGATGGCAAGCCTTTCTTCCATCTTCGATCTAATTTGACTAGTCTTTCCTCTAACTTTTTCTCCCACACCTATTATCTTTTTGGTCAACATTTCTACCAGAAAAATTTTAGATCAATTAAGAGAAATGTTGAATGATGAAATTTATTCAATGATTTCCACGTAGCTCTTATGGTGAATGTATCCGTAGTCAGCTGATGTCGTCGATGTTTCCCAGTTAGACGGGTCACTGCAGATCTAGACTGTATCGCATCTGAGGAAAAGAAAATCACAAGTTTGGGGTCTCGGTAAGCCGCATCCTTGTTTCTGCCTTCGCAGTTACCTATGATCGCGAATATATCGTGTAGATGGCACCTTAAGGAAGAGAAAAATGGGAGTTTCGGGTCTCTGTAAGCCATTCCCCGCCTCTACCTTCCCCAGCTAGCTCTGAACACGACTGGATCGCGTAGACGGCGCGAGAGGAGGAGAGGAATGGTTCCGATCTCAGTGCGCCGCTTCCCAACCGTTGCCTACCCAGCTAGCTCTAATCGCGGCTATACTGCGAGGGCAGAGGGGAAAAAGAAAGCTGTAGGTGCCGCGATCCTTGCGGTTGTGTTGCGAAAGGATTTTCGGGTCTCTCTTTGCCATGATCCCCTCAGCCTGAAAGCTGAAAGCTTCGGATCTCTGTTCGCCACGATCCCTCACGACTTCTTATGTCGTGATCCCCTTAGCCTGGGTTTGGTCACTGTAGTTGCGATCCGTTCGTTTGCTTCCAACGATCGCAACTGTGTCACGGAGATGATCTCGCGAACCTTGCTACCGAATCTGAACCACGCCTGCACGCACGATCCCGACGTTGCTAGCTCCAAATCCGATTGTATCGGAAGGAGGTGTCGCGATCCTTGGACTGTGCTGATCCCATCACTAATTTCACAGTCGCGATGCCGTGCGTTTCTTCCTCGCCAGGCCTAGCGAAATGTATTTTAATTTTTTCCGTAGCCAGGCCCTAATATTAGGTCAGGACTTCCCCAGCAGAGATGTGTCACGTGTAAAATAAGCCCACTTCAATATACTGTGATTAGTCTATTTTACACGTGACACTTTTTATTAGACTCTGAATGCATCCGGAGTCCTGATCTAATATTTCTTTTTTCAATCCTGTGATTTTTTCTCAAAATCTTGTTGTGGTACCTATTTGATACCATCTACTCAAATTTTTATAGAAATTAGAGTAAACATGAATATTTTCTTTAATAATTCAAACAACTCACACAAATACAAAAGATAAACGCCTACAATTCAAAATGTAGGTGATCTCTCCAAATTCCTACAATTCGAGAGGTAGGGAATCTCTCCCAAAGCCTAAACCTAAGACTCAAATCAATCTCATGCATGCACCCAACCCTAAACACAACAAGAATATCTATACCAAACAATAACAATAACAAATGATTGAATATTCCTTAGGCATACAAAAGACAAATTTGTCTTTAGATTAAGCGCGCTCATAACACCATCTTATATAATAGGTCTGCTTCAACCATTCAACTTGAATTCTGCAACTAACATTCTCATTCATATCACCATCACTTTGAACAATAGGCCCGATATATCAAAAAAACATGTTACTTCTTTTAATGATTTAATAACCTAAAATCAAAAAAAAATTATTTCATTTAATTTTTATGGTTATAAAGCGCTGAATGCTACATTAAAGTGCATTGGGAAGGAGGCAAATGTTCAATTATTTCCATAAATTTGTTCATTCAAGCAAGAGGATGTATGGCCCATGAAAATCTAATATTTGATCAATTTTAGCTCCTATTGATGTGAAGGCTAATATAGAGTTAAAGTTAGATGAAAATAACTTGTGGATTAGACTTTTCAGGCACAGTGGTCTTACAATGTGTTCTTTTTAAAATTATTTAAAATGGAATGAGGGGGCTTAAAATAATTGGAAAATTCTCATCCATATCTTTCTAGTTTTAGACCCGTCAACAAATCAGCATCTCTCAAACACGAGAAATAACTTTATACAGAGCACTTACGTAGTTTTGAGTGCGGACTTCTTGTAATATGTTGCCACGTGTGGGTTATTGGGAGGTTATTGTAGTGAAATCGCAAAAATTATTGAGGTTATGGGGGTGTTATTATGAGATCATTGTGAGAGTTATGCAATCGAGATTATTGGAGGGTTATTGGGGTGTTATTATGAGGTTATTGCGGAGTATAACCACAAAGCTTTACTGGGAGGCTATTGAGAGTTAACAATGAATGTTATTTGAAGGTTATTGCGGTGTTATTAGAATTAATGCTTCAATAACCCTCAATTATCTTCCAAATAACCTCTACAGTTCCACTTCAATAATCTCCACGAAAGATGAGTTTGATATAACACATATGACGGCATATTAATAGAGTACGCACGTAGTGTTGGGTACGTGCTTCATATGTGATAATTTCCCCTAAAACACAGTGATTATGGTAAGAGTGCCTTAATTTATCCAGCTTGCAAAACAAGACCAATAAATTGGGAAGACATTGCACCTTTGTCTGGTATCCCATGCTAGGCCAAATTTAAGCAATTTTTTCACTTAAATTCAATCAAAAATAATTTCACGCACACTAAAATCTACTATGTTGATAAATTTTATCTTATCGTCATTATTTATTAAGTCCAGAGATTCGCATAATTTGCCCATCTCATAAATCTTAAATCCAAATATCAAATGGTCAAAAATAATTAATCGGAATTTAACAAGATTCAAATTTTCAAGTTTTAATCCAATCAAAAATTCCCAAATCTAAATTAAAATGATTTAGATTTAGAGTCCGTTTGAGGCAGCTTATTTGGTGTGGTGGCGTTTTGAAAACGCACCTGAGCTGTTTAGGTAAACTGCATTTTGGCAGCTTATGCATTTTCAAAACGCTGAAAATAACGCTTTCACACCGCACCTGTTTAGATGCGGTGACAGTTTTCTGACTGCGATCTGAGTTTTCCAAAAAAAAAAAAAAAATTGTAATAGCTACCGCACTTAGTTTATCAACAGATTATTTTTAATCAGCTTATCAACAGATTATTCAATAATCTGCAGCTGCCCCAAACAGACTCTTAATACGACTGCTCGTGGCGTGCACGTCTACGAACAATTTCAGAGTGAATTTCTTGAAGTTTTGAGTTTTGGCGTCTTTTATTTTTCCTTTTTTTTTTTTTGCATATAAATAGACATATTTTGGGTGAGAGAAGCCACCCCATCCCTCCATGGGTTGGGGTCTCTCATATTGTCATTGCCCAACAACATTGGAGTTCATTTAGGTTGTTGTTGCATTTCCTTCTGCCATGTTGTTGTGACATATCCTAAGCTGGTGTTGCCCCTATCTTCTTGGCTACTGTTGCTCTATTTTCTAGGCTGATATTACTCCATTTTATGGGTCGGTGTTAGTATCATTTCTGTGTTGTTGTTGCCCCATTTCTGCAATCTTTTTGCCCAAACTGCCTTACACACACACACACACACACATATATATATATATAGAGAGAGAGAGAGAGAGAGAGAGAGAGAGAGAGAGAGAGAGAGAGAGAGAGAGAGAGCATGAGTAACTAATATAAAATATAAGAATGTGAGGAAACCAAGCCTTATATTTATTTCATCAAAAATTTATTTTCTTAGTTTTTTTAATAGCAGGTGTCATGTCTAGTGGTTTTCTCCAATGATAGCAACAACTAACTTTCTTAGTTTTTTTAATAGCAGGTGTCATGTCTAGTGGTTTTCTCCAATGATAGCAACAACTAACAAACTATTTGATGTCATTCACTTTGAACTAATGATTTTGGAGATTTAACACAACATTATGAAATTGTTGCCTGCTGTATGTGGGTCAGCAGCATTATGAATTTGATGTTTGAGGTACAAAATGAGAATTAAATTTGCATGAAAGTCCATGCAAAGTTTAAAAAATCTAGTATGAGGAAAAAGCTTTCACAAGGTTTGTCAAGATCAACGCCGACAACTCCGAACCACGGCTACACTTCAATAATCTCGAGTATGCAAATTTAGAATTGGCCAGTGTATGCATTATGGTCATCATTTGAATCTCGTAGTGTTCAATAAGAGTGTTGAATTCTTTGAGCATGTCGGGTCTTCTATTGTCTCTGAGTTTGCATAAATCGGAAGAGAATTGTGTAAGGAGGAAAAAGGGAATGAATGTATTATACAGGCCTGAGTTATATGTTCTGCTTTTTAATCCCCTCTAGCAGACCTAAGGAGATGATCTAACAGGAAGAGGGGACGAGAAAAATTTCGTGAGAATATGGCACAAGGTCACTCGAAAAATGCCCGAAGAGAGAGAGTGCCCCTCTCTCTAGTATCTCTCATCTTTTTTTTAAAATGTAAGAGAATATATTAAAATTCAAAGCGTGTGGTACAAAATTAGTCCACGATGACTTGATTAAAAAGACCACAATATCTGGGTCAAAGGGTTCATAAATTAGGAAATGACATATATCAATCTTTGATGTCAGTCATGAATTTTACATTTTTATTGTTACGAGGATTATCGAGAAGACTGGTTAAGCTAGTAAGTTAGAATGGTCAATTTGTCAGATGGAATGGTCATATAGGTTCAGCGAGCTAGTTTGCTAAGACAGCTCGACAAGCCCACTCTGTAGTTAGTATAAGATAGCCGACATATTAACGAGTAAGGTTGGCGGGTCATCCTTGAGTGTGAATTTTGGCCCATGAAGGTTTATATTTCATATACAAAGAGCATATTTGATGAGCATAATTCAATACTTATTAAAATTTAGAGATAATTACATAAAAATTTTAATATATATCTTTGATGAGTATTATTTTTAAAAAAATTATTTAACAACAATGCTACCAAGATTTATAATCAATTAAAAGTATTAATTAGGAAAATTGAATAAAAATTATTAAATTAGATTCAAATGATATTTTAAATATTGTCTCAATCCTTAATATCTTATGACTGTGTGATTAGGGTTGTCAAAACGACACTTCGTTCGTGAACAACTCGTGTTCGGCTTGCTAAGCAAACGAGCCAAACACGAACACACTTTTTTAGCTCGAAATATAAACGAGCCGAGCACGAGCTGAGCTTGGGCTCGCTCGTGGTTTTCTCATTTACACCCCTATTAAAAACCACGGTGTCCCTTCTTTCTTGAATTATGCATGTATGCAAAGATAGTTAGCATCATTCTACATGTTTAATGTACTTATTAGCCATGCTTCCCTCTTTGATTTCTCTGTAATGTTCATCTTTTCATTTGTTGGTCGGCATTTCATTTTTTTATTTAGACTATCTTAATGGGATATTTGGCAACTCAAATGTTGTCAAACTTCTTCAACTATATTTTATGTGAAATGACAAGGTAAAAGAATATGTCTTCTTGATTCATCATGGATGTGGCCTCAACAATTCCTTTCTATTATTTAGTTTATTTGTGTATTAGAACTGTCAAGCTATGGGTCTAATATAGTGGGCTGTGACTTAGTCTACTTAGGATATTTAACTTTTTTTTAACAATGTGACAGCTTATTTCTCGAATCTTCAAAATTGTATCATCAAAAGCATGTGCGAGTATGTGTGCATGTGGGATATGAATTTTTAAAGAGAGTTTGAAAACTCTATTGTGTAAAATTGATAAATTTCATTATTTGACTATCCTTGTAGGCATAAAAAAGAACTTTTGGTTCAGCTACTTCTAGATAAGGTGTACAAGACTCGTATTTTAAGTACACTTTATAATCTTATCTTGATCAACTTAATTGTATTTTACGTACACTTTATAATCTTATCCTGATCAACTTAATTTTGTGACAATTTCCAAAGCTCCCTATATGTCCAAATATAAGTATTATAATAAAAAGATAACCTACACAATCATGTAAGAAACTTTTCAAAGGAGGATAAAGGTTTTGAATAAGAATGTATAACTATGTTCCATGTTACATTATTCATAGTGTATTATTGGTTCTCTACTGCTAGTTAGCAAAAACTATTATCCACATCATGAAAAACATGGATATATTCAAGCTTGTGGATACATTATATGTTTTCTCTTTATTGATATATTGCTACCATGCCTATTGTTAGCTATGATGATCTTCATGTTGTGAACATAATAGAAATTATATTTAACATACTCTACATACTATTCAATTAGTTCAAGGAAAAACAATAGAATTTGTATGAATCGTCTAATTTCATGAATTATCATTTATAAAATTAAGTGAAGTTGAGCTACTTATCTTTCACTTAGTAATTGTTGTAGAGAAATAATATTCCTAGCTACTTCTAATTTTGTATGTCAAAACGATCTACCGCCCATATTAAAACAACAAATATTGGCCTATTTGGATTTCATGTGCAATTGTAAGAGCATAAACTATTAGTGTTTGCTATAGTAGTTGCTAATTTTCATTATAAAAAAACACCTAAGAGAAGCTTTATGTCTTCTTGTTTAAGTAATGGTGGTATGTCGCTTTTAGTGAGATAAAGGGTTGCAAAAACTATGAATATATAAGGAATAGTTATGATTTTCTTGGTGGAATGGTGAGGAATTTAAAGTGATATAGTAGTAGGAATGTTACTATTAGTACATGTTGGCCTAATTTAGGTGGATTTGAAAGATCACTTTATGGAATGGGGTTTAGATGACTTAGAAGATCGTATATACTTATAGATGATTAAATTAGAATGTAAAATTACAGTAGGGAGTATAAGATTATATTTGCTTGAGTTTTTTTTTGGTGTTGAAAAGGAGAGAATAATACTAGATTCTAGTTTTCCTTAGTATGATTGTGTGTGTGATAAAATGTTTGAAATGGTTGTGAGACTTTAGTTATTAGTATTTTGGTCATAGAAATGCTTATAAAATGGAGGAGTGGGAAGAGTTTTAAATAAGTATTAGAGGAATGGTAAACAACTCAAAGAAAATAAAGTAATTTAGCGATTCTCATTGAAAGAAGGCACATATTTGAAGTCTTTAAGCATTAAACAAATGAAGAATATTTTTCCATAAAAAAACATCTTATTCTAAATTTGAATTCATAAAGCATTTTAGCCAATATTTATAGGCATTACAAGGCTCTTTGGTTAAGAATGTTGGAAGGAAAAAGTGAAAAAAAAAGGATTAAAAATAAGAGTTGGGAAAAACCATTAATGAAGGAGAAGTTCTAATGACTCTTTTTGTAATACTTTGTTCATGTCTGGGATCGTAAACAAGTATTTATATGAAATAAATTTACATGAAAATAATAAAATATAAATTATATCTTAATCATGTAATTTATATAAAGTATCTAAATGTTAAATTTGTAAACATTCATGAATTTATATTTAGGATTTAATGTTTACATGCCTCATGGAGCTTTCCATGGACATCATGAGGTTAAACTTACCAAATTTGGCAAGTGAAGGTGGTTCTTCCATTTTCCTGCTTCACTTGGATTTGTTTTCATTAAACATTTAAACCCTTGCCCCATGCTCAAACCAGCAAACAAAACTCACCTATGCCTTCTTGGGGTTTAAGGCATCAACCCTAACCACCTTAGGACCAAACCTAGCCACTTGACCAAGGGTTTAAACCCAGCCTAAGCCAATTTGCCAAAAATATTCCACTTTCCCCTTGGAACCTCCTCAGTACCAAATTAAGCTGACCACTCAACCTCCTTGACCTCTCTGAACTCAGAGGTGACCTTGCCTTGATCGGCCAGCCACCCCAACCGCCAGAAAATGGCAAAACCGAGAGGCCCCAATTGTGGAAAACCCAAAATTGAACCCACCTGAGCTGGCTCGCTGCCATTAGTCATCAGAGCCCTTCTTCCCTCTACCTCAGCGGCCCCTTGGCCACCATGGCTTGCCCTGATGGTTAACATGACCCCCTCTATAAAATCAGCTCTTCTTTCGGCCTAAGAAGGAGATGAAAATTTGTTGAACAAACTCCTCCTAATTCGCTTCCAAAGCTTTCCACAATGATCTTAAGCTTAGCCCCACTCTCCTCAGCAATCAATCTCTACCACCCAAGTCCAATTTAACCTTTGAAATCCAGAGCTATTTTTGGCCTTAAAACAAACCACCTCCAAACTCCAAATTGAGCTGCCCAAAAGCTTCCTCATACTCCTAAACATTATTCCCCATCAAAGTCTCATCATCCCGAGCACCCTAACCTAGTCCAAGACCGAGCCCATGCCACCATTTGGTCTAGGTCATACCTAGAGTTGTTCTCAGATTGAGCTGACACTTGAGGGAGCTTCGTGGAGTCAAGGCGAACGTTTCCAACCATCCTAATTGAGACATCACCTCTTGAGCTAAAGTAAACACCATTTCCCCCAAATCCGATCTTGGTTTGGGCATTTATGAAGTAGATCTTAATTTCATTATTGAATAACCATATAGATAGGTTCATCTTACCTAGACGAAGCTATAGGAACAAAACCCTTTCATTAGGAATTGAGAGAGATATTAGGTCTAGAAATTGGACGGTTCTCGGGTTGACTCTATCAAGGACGCTGAACGGATGCAGTCTGTTCGCGCGTGTATTAGATGAATGGCTCGGATGGTGTTAGACGAGGGAATGTCGTATGAATGCGGAGCTGCATGGCAGCAGACACAGATGACAACGTCAAATTGGAACAGGACACATGGCTTTTCAGAAACTCTCATGTTGACGCGACGCTGGCGTAGATAAGTAGATAATTAGAGGTATTTTTTATTTAAATTAATTACAAAAACTTTAAAATCCCTAACTTGGTGTATAAAAATTCTAAAAAAAAACATTACCCATGTGCTCAGTGAATAGAGGGGAATAATGTCGACCAAAAATCAAAAATATTTTCTTAATTATTTTTTTAAATTAATTAAATACTTTGAAACTTGTTTAAATTATAAGTAATTAAATATTAATCAAGAAAACATGAAATTTGGAGGGTTCATTCTTCACATGTCTAGGGATGTTCTCTAATTTTACCAAACCTAGAGGACTCCTCTAACATTGGAAACTCTAATTTTTAAAATAAATTACCCTTATATTGCCTAACATAATTCTAAAAAATAAAATAAAATTTATAAAATTACAAAAATTAGTTTGGTAGGTTCACTATCATCAGAGAAACTTCAGAAAAATTAAAATTTAAATTTCAAAATTTAAAACATATATTTTCTATTTTAAAATTAAGAAAAATACAAAAAATAAAATAAAAATACAAAAAAAAACTCAAAAAATCACCAAAATAACCAAAATTGAAGAAAATGACCCCAGAAAATCTCTACAAAAATTTTGAAGCCATAAAAAGTATTTTTAATGCATAAATAATTTTTTAAGTAAATAAGTATTTTTGCTTAAACTAATTATTGAAATTAAAATATAATTCAAAAAACTACAAAAATTAGTTTGGGGAGTTCCTTAAGACCAGAGCTATCTAAAAAATAAATAAATTGAAGGCAGAATAAAAGTTTATTTTTAGTCAACTTTCTTAAATATTTATTCATTAAAAATACCAAAAATTATAAAAAGCTTAAAATGTGCTAAAATGCCATAAATCACTTCTTAATTGAAGAAAACAACTTAAAAATTTTCCATAATTTTTTTTGAAATTATAAAATTATATTTTAAGTAATTAAATATATTTTCCTAAATTTTTGATATTTTTATGTATTTTTGATTTTTTTTTATTTTTCTAATAATTTTCTAATTCAGAATCGTAGGGCATTAGTTCTTTAGAAATTGAATTACACATACATTACTACAAAATATCATAAAATAAAATCACACAAACAAGAACTTATATAAAAACAACACTACAATATTCCTATAATAAATCTAAAAGTTTAAATAAAACTTTCTAAAAATAGAAATTTGTTTTCCTAAAAATTCCTTTTAAATTTTTTTTCTCACCGACAACGGCGCCAAAAAATTGATCCTAACTTTTATGACAGTACTACGAAGTATGTGTAGTTATATTCTCAATTTTCTTTATTTATATTTCTTTCTTTACAACGACGCCAAAAACTTGACTCTAAAGTAAATAAGAGTACAACTATTATATTTAGATATCGGGATACTACACAAGTATATGTACCATTATCAAGTAATATAAGACTTTTTTATTAACCACGAATCAAACTCACATGGAGAATTACAATCTTTTATGAAGAAATTAGATAACAAACTCTACTTTGAAAATTTTTTTTACTAAAACTATAGATGCTATTATATGAATGAAAGTTCGATTTTTTTTGGTAATTTTTTATAATTAAAAATAAAGTAAACAACTAACTAAATTTAACTAGCTTTTTGTAAAAATAAAGTAATATAAATAAAATATCCTTTTTCATTTTCATGAATCAGTAATAAGTATATGAATTCATTTGTAGAAGTATTAAAATTGTGTTGTGCGAAATAGAAACAATATTATTCTTTACTCTTATTAGAGTTGCTATAAAGAACATCAGCTAATTTAAAGTTTCAATAGTCCTGAAAACAAGCTAGGTAGAGAAGATACTAGCTCTCACTCTAGAGCTTCATCTTCTTCCTCCACCTAGGGGCTAACATCTTGTATCAAAACCTATAACAATAAATCGAATTGAGGGCTTTAGCCTGTCACTCTAAATTCCTCTAACTCTATACCCTTCAAAGTTTATTTCTCTATTTATTTGCATTTAACTATATGAATTACATTCTTTTCCATATAATCTCATGTGATTCTTATCATTAGTTGACTGAGACAATACCATTTCAGATCTTATATGTTCACATAACAAATATTAACATCTTAATTGGTCAAATCAAGAAGTAAATGAAGTACAATGATTAAAATCATCACAACTTATTTAAGCATTAAAGATCAATACTTCACACAACTTCCATCCAACACTTAATTACTTTTCATTTTAAGTAAAAAGATAAAGAAAAATACTCAGAATTCATGGAGAAAACACAATAACGCTTAATTTAAAAAGTAGAAATTATGTAAACACACAAGAAGTATAAACTAAAACCAAATGTAGTCACAAAGCTAAAAACATATCTCAAATTCCTCTCCACCAAACTTTTGAAGTTCCTTTGAATCTCTTCTCTTTATTTCTTCTACAATACTCTCTACTAACACACTGCAACTACTCCCTTTCTTCTCTTTAAAAATATTCTAATTAATCTAGGGTGGTAGAAGGAAGTCTCAAAAAGATGGGGTGGCGGCAGCTAATTGAGAGTCCCTAATCATTCAATCCAAGTCTTCTTTTATAAATTTTCAAAAGATGTTCTGACGCCTCTTCAAAAATGTGTCTACATTCAATGAATCTTCCATGAGTTGTCTCCTTTCAAAAGCCATTTGAATGTATTTTTATGTCCATTAACCATAAACCACGTTTTTACCAAGAGTTGTTTCGAACACCCCTTAAAAAATTTGCCCAAATTCATTGAATTTTCAACTAACTACCTCTGGAGCGTAAGTGCAAGGTTTGTGACACTTAGGTGTCGTCTTCTTTATTTTTTTGGTGTTTAAGCACCAGTCCTGGGTGCTTGGGCGCCATAGTTCATTTGCACACATTCTTCATTTATGCTCCAAATTTAATTTTTTTCGCTTATTTCACCATTTTTCATCCATTTGACTGTACCTGAAAGAAAAATACACAAATATTTTCCATTAAAGTGCAATATCCTCAAAAATAGATATACAAATGTGTACATAAATGCTATATATTTTAGGTATATCATCTTATCCCCTTGATATTGTGGGTATCATAGGATGAAGTAATCTGTGGTTATTAAAAGTACAAAAAACCACTTAATAGCAAGAATGTCTATCTTAATCATTCTTATGACAACAAGAGAAACCTCCTTTTATTTTATTAGTTAGTTGTCTAAGAATCATAACGCACACGAGATAATGGAAAGCTTTGGGCAACTTGACTAGGGCTATTATTCTTAAAATTTAGGTTAGTCCGCTCATTTAGCCTCATTGATAGTTAGGTTTATTTTAAATTAAAGCTTCACCTTCATCTAAAAATCCTCTTATCCTATCTTTCTCAATTTAGGGTCAAAATCAAACTTAATCCCATATCAAACTCAATTTCATGTCAATTTTAAACTCAAAATCTACTTGTCAAAATCAAATATAAATCCAAAATGAATTTCCTTAAATCAAATTACAAATCCAACTCCAAGCTCAAACTAAAATCCAAGTGTAAAATTAAAATTTGATCTCAAAACTCAAGTTCAAGCTCAAACTCAAATCTAGTTTGTACAAATTAAAATTTCAAGCTCGAATTCAAATCCAAAGTCCAACTCAAATCTAAATTCCAAATTGTATTTCAAAAGCTCATTTTCATCTCTTACTGTCAGGCTCAAACATACAATTTCAAGATCTCAAAACTAAAACCAAACTTTAATTGCAAACCCAAATTTAATAAATCCTTAACCAAATTTTAATTAACATTAATCACCTTTAATAAAATATAATGAACTTTAATTAACTTTTAAATAAACCTTAATCAAATTTCAACTAACTTTATAAAATGTAATAAACTTAAACCAAATTTAATTTACTAAATTTTAATTAAACCTCATAAACTTCAATGAACACTAACTTAAATCAAACTTAAATAAATTTGAACAAATTTTAACAAATTTAAATAAATTTTAATAAACTTTAACAAACTAACACAACTTAATAGATTCTAAATATGCCCTTATAAAATGTTAACAAATTTTAATAAACTTAAATTTAAACAAAATTTAACCAACCTTAATAAACATCAATAAAGCTTATATCTTTAAATAAACTCAAACAAATTTTAATAATGAACTTTATATTCCTTAAAGTAACCTTAAACAATCATTAAATAAATTTTAAAATAAACCTAAAGCAAACCTCACATTTTAAACCAATATTAACATAAAAATCAATTTCAAAGAACTTAAATAAATGATTTTGAACAAATAAATTCCTTAAAGGTACTCTTTTTTTGTTCTTGCCTATCACTTTTAATTCATTCATGGTTAGCTAGATAACACTTTCTTAATAGTTTTTATAATCATCCTCTATATTAAGAATAGTGTTGTTAAGAGCAAACTCTTTGGGATTTAAAAGCTAATGTGCTCCTTACATTATTAATCCTAGACTAGTTCTTGGAGATTTTAATTCAATAGGATTTTTTGAAAAAAAATATGGATTTTCACCTTTATTATTAATGTTTCTTATTAACACTTCCAGCATTGGCTTATCTTAAAGCTAGTTAGATAACAAGGGTAACAAATGAACGAAGTGTTTAACAAGTTTCTTGTGGCTCTTCTCGATTAGAGCCCATTCATGATTGACTGATTAAATAGTATAATGAACTTGAAAACTCTCGAAAATAATCAACTACTAATTGAATAAGCTTAAATAACTTGTTGGTAGATTCATTTTTTTCCATGAACATTACCATTTAAAGCTTATAAATAAGTTCATAGAGAAGCTAAAGTTCATTTATTTAGTGAAAACAATTGCTCATTAATTAGCTTAAAAAACCCTATATTAACAACGCTCGAGCTAAACTATAATATGGTTTTAATAAATTATCTTGAGCTCAAACACATTCCTAAAAGCTTAAATTGAGTTCGAGTCGAGCTCAAATCAGTTATTAATAAATGTGCTCAAGCTCGAACAAACACCTGCTCATGTCAGCTTGGTTCGTTTGTAGTCATATAGATAACCCCATTTGATGTATTTTTATTTCCCGAAATAGCATTAGTAATAGCTTATATAAAAGATACAATATTTTTCTTCCGCTTAGAGTGAAAGATTTTCTTGATATAATTGAAGATTCCTCTACAAGTTTTATTGGAGTCATTTCCTATTTTCTTAGATTTCATTGCTATTATTTGGTGTATCATCCACCCCATCAATTCTCATTTCTTATAACCTTTTGCAATAGACTAAAATGTATTAAAAATTTTCCTTAAAACAACAATTTAATTCTTTTAAATTACAAAAAAAATAAATGTCATTAAAAATGAGTAACAACATATGTCAAAAACAATCCACATGACACTTCTTCACTGTGGGTCTGTTTGGGGCAATTTGTGCGGTCTTATCCTGAAATGCAGCCCCCAGGCCGACCCACGGCCTGCGTTTAATGTAAAAACTCAAACGCAATTTCGGATAAGCTGATGAAACATGCGAACCAAACAGTACGGTGACATTTTGAATCTTATTGATGGCATGACTTAATTTTATGATGACATGACTTAATTTTATTGGATCTTCTTAGCAAAACTAGCTTGATAACTCCATTACAAACATCTGAGTTAAAACTTCCTACATCGACTCTTACACACACGTGCTATGATAAATATAAAATCCATAGTCATTTACTATATGACTAAAGTATAACAAGATAATTATATTTTTAGATGATTCCTTTCGCGTATGGAGCATCACTAAATACTATAACTTATAATAACTTGTATTAAAATAACTTTTAGTC
>NEWO01000009.1:3675010-3689945 GCA_003013225.1 Phalaenopsis aphrodite
ACCAACAACATGGATTTTGTACGTTTCGAATCATACCAGCTTCCCCCAACGCCAAAAAAATTGAAAAAGCCGCCTACTCCACCTTATCCTCATATGCACCTATCAACTAGCCCTACGCCAAGCCCAACGCCCCCCTCGAAATTATTGCTTCGCTTCGCTTGGCTCCGCGTAAATCCAAGAGCAACGAAGCCAGCAAAATCGTCGCCAGGATTTGCATTGGCGCAGCTTGTCGTCATGTGTTTTATATATGATAAAAGGTCGGTCTAAGGAATATTATCTTATTTCTTTTTGAAGCATCGAGTTTTGACGTAAATGCGCAACAAACTTGGCGCTATCTCCTTTGTTAACATACATTGTATCTTATTCGATTTATTCCGCCGAAAGCCTGCCAGCCCGCCGGCAAGATTGTTGTGCCCTGTTGCAGGTCAACTTTGGCTTTCTCCTCCCTCCCTGTAACACTATTCTGAGCTTTTTATGGCTTAAAATAAAGGAAGTTTGAATGCATGTACCACTCGATTTTTATGTATTTATATATATAACCAATGCAAATAAGTAAGTAAATATATATGTATGTTGAAATATTTGATAGGTTTAGATATTTGTCAAGTTATTTATACGTGAAAAATTAGTTTTTAGATATGAATAATGTAGAATAAAGTGAAATACTTAATTGTTTCATTGATATGAACAGAGATATAAATAATTTTTACAAAAATCATATAATAGAGAAAATAATAAAAAAGAAATGATATGAAAGAAAAGATGTATCACTTAATATCTCTAATAATCAATTCATATTAATTATTAGGAGATATAAGAAATAACATAAAATAGGAAAACAAATAATTTCTGATGTAAGGAAATAAATATAAAATATGAAAGGAAAGATCTTCTTAATTCTAAGAAAATAATTTATTCATCATAACTTCTTACAGGAATAAATTATTTCCTATTATAATTCCTAACAAAAATGATGAATTTTTTTTTTTGTGATATGTGAGATATAGATGGTGTAAATGTAAAAAAACTAAAATTTAGAATAGCTAATTTAATCGACAAATGAATTGGAATTACGTATATTGTTAAAATTGCATCACATGGTAATAAGTTTTTTTAGTTTAATTATTTGTATTAATCATATAAGCTTGAAACTTGACACCTGTTGATAAAAAACCCTAAGTTATAATAGATGATCATCAATTTCGTTTGATAGGTGTATGCAAATCAAATTATGGTGCTATATTGACTCTACTTCAAAATTACAGATTAGACAGAGTTTATATTTCAGCATAATATATTCGTGTTAAAAAGAAAGTTTATAACTCATTTAATAAATTTGATATAACTAAATTTCTTTACTTGAGTTGGTTCACCTATCCTAAATTTTTTTTTTTCATAAAGCTTGTAATTATAATAAACTAACAATCAATAAACAACAGCGTTCATCTCATGTAACACAAATTACCTTGTCGTGAGTATTGATTTTATTGCATTATCTTAGCACAAACATTGCATTTTCATTTTTTTTTAATTTTGAGGTATTAATTTAAGTTATTCAAAAGAGATTAGCAAATCCATAAACAAGAAAATATACGCTTTGCAATATAACAAAAAAAAAAACTAAATATGACAACGAAACTTTCAAAATTATTTTTTTTGCAATATATAAGAGAGAGAACTGTGAAAAGGAAAATCATTGCAACATTTTCAAAAACATATAACACTAATGTAATAAGCAAAATGTCCATAAACACGTCCATATTCAATGGTTGCCATCAGACTTGAGGATAAGATTCAATTATTTTATCATACTGTTGGATCCTAATTTGTTTGTGAATCACACACAAAAAATAGTGTAAGACATGAGTGAGAGAGAGAGGGAGGTAAATGCATAATAATGAACAATAATTTGTGAGAAGTGTGTAACCTTTTATTCATAGAATGATCTCTTATTTATAAGAAAATTGGGTAAAATATATAAAGTTACATTTACAACCTTGCTTTAGTTGGGTATACATATTATTCTAGGCATTTTAAGTATGTTGGCTCGGAGCCTGGTTGCTCTCTAGCTCAACTTGCTGAAGTGACTAGACCTTGCAGGTGTTGCAAGTTGGCTAGGCTTGGTGGTATTACCAGTTAGCTAAGATAATGAGATGTTGTTAGGCATAGCCAAACAGCTAGATTCAGTAGGTGTTTCCAGTTGGCCTATCTTTCTACTAGCCCGGGATGACGAGATTAATATGGTCGATCAAGCTTTGGTCATGCCGACCGACGATACTCATTCCCTAAAGAGGAATTTTTGTCGATAGAGTGAAGCTAGACTAGCAACATAGGAATCATCGTAATTTGCTAAACAGTCACCCTTAGATGTAGAGATCTTGAGTGATGACTAAGACTTGCTTTCCTATTGATTCTTGAGGGTATTTGTCTTCCGACATAACTATAGGACCTAAGAGGTTAGTTACGCTCTTGAGTTAGTTTCATCGCGATTAATGACTTAGATTACCCTATGCTTCGCTTATGTTTGAACCACTTAGATTTGAGTCGTTCGGTTGCCTTAGTTGGCCATGTTCTTGAAACATGTGGTAGAATTATTGTGCCTCAGGTTTGAGTCGTTCAGTTGCCCTCCTTTGATATGCCTTTTTCTGTTTGAAATTCTCAAGATTTGTGCTGATACATTTCATGTATAAATATTTTGTTTTTCGATTCTTATATTTCTTGTAAGTCAACCATTCTTATGCTATGATAAGAATAATAAAATTTATTACAAAATGTAAATTTCAGTTATAACCGATCAATAATTTGATAATTAAACTCTTTATATTTTCATGCCATTTATTCCCATAAATCAGGCATGAATGACTGATCTTTCTCATCTTCTTCCCATCTCTTGCTTGTCTGGATTGATTGATTTCCAAGTGCTGCCAGGATGAACAAGTCAGCTTTAGGATCCAATCCATATCACAGGGTTACATACCTAAAGGCCTTTAAATAGATGAAAGTGTGGCCTCATAATTGGGGGGGGGGGGGGGGGGTTGAAAAAAGGAATAAGAAAGTCATTGTGAAGAAAAAGAAAATGCCTGAATTAGAGAATCAAGTGGGATCATTTGACTCCCTCCGCGACCGTCAGTGAGAGTTTTCTTAAGCAGAAGTTGGGAGTGGATCGATTGTCCCATTTGTCAAACTATCAGTCCCGCCTCCTATTAAGACTCAAACCTTGCCTATCAATTGAGTCGCACAGAGAGCTGAAAGCATTGTGTCTATGCTCAAGGAGTAGAAAACTACTGATGATCCATTGCCGCTCGGGGCATAGAAAAAAAGTTAGTGAGGGGGAGGCGTCATTTATCATGTTTGAGTGGGATAAAATCCTTAGTATAAGAGATTTCAATCTTGCTTATCTGATTTTTATACTTCTCTTAATTTTTTTTCTTTAGATTATACTTTGGTCCAACCCATCTTAGATTACGGTTGTTAATTCTCTTTCACTGGACATTGATTCATATATGACCATGGAGCCAATGACTTGGATTGGGGGTCGTCCTGAAGTGGCTACTCCTTGGTAGGAATAAAGGGATAACCTTCTGGGTAATCTTAGTGAGGCACACCAGGAAGCAACCGATCGTGTTGGATATCTTAAAGGTCGTTGGTGCACTGTCTGCATGACAAGGGGACTCTTTAACCTAGTTGGTTGGGCTCCCCATGCCAAGGATATGCAGTGGTTGCTAGTCTGTGTTGTAAAGGTTAACAAATGGAAGTGGAGATGATGGATCTCCATAAGGAAATGACTTTCCTTCATGAGGAAATGGTCGCACTTCGCTCGAAGTTATTGGCCATTTGTGAGACATTTTCCATTGCTTGGGTCTAGGCAAAGATAAGTTGGGTAGACTAATTTTAGTTAGGGGAGAGGTTTTATGTAAGAGGCTACTTTGGCAAGGATATGTCTCGGCTAAAGAAATGAGTCAAATCCTTATAAAATATTTTTCCTTGGAGTAGCTTCTGAGCTATAATTGTAATTTTTAATTTTTGAAATAAAATTTAATTTTTTTATCTTAAATTGTATGTTAATTTAATTTTTTTATAACAATTTTGAGAAGAACTAACTACACTCCTATCCATGTGACAGTTCATCCTCTCTACTGACCCTATAAATATGGTTTTGAGCTCACTTTTGATGTTTATTCTCTCTAGATACTCAAGATCTAGTCTTATGATTTTCTAAGAGGCGCTCTTAGAAGACTGGTGAAAGAACCAACATCCATGTATAAATCAAAGAAAATCTTCATGAATTCTTTGGGTTTGATATGCTAGATCTCAAATCCTTAACTTTTGGTTGAGATGATTAGGGTTTAGTCATTAAAGCCCAAGTTGAGTTCCTATATCAGAGAAAAGGCCTTAAGAAACCATTTCACCGTTAGAGACTTAGGTTCCCTCCATGTTAGCCCACTATGCACCCTTGAGGTCTGGTGGCCTTCCTTTATTTCAAAGAAGACCATCTGACCATAGGTTTAGCTTGGGACCAAGGTTAGGTTTACCTTTTAATGGGAACCCTAAAATTTTTGAAACTAAGAATAATCAAAATTGAACCATAAGAAAATCAAATCATCACAATTCATATTTGAAACTTATTAAAATTTCATAGAGTCACTAAAATGAAATCATTAAGAGAAATTTAAAATCATCAAAATCAAACTCAAAGGAAAATTGAAGTCAACAACTGCCAATTTAAATTGAAACTAATAAAACTTAATTCACTTAAATCACCAGCCCCAAATCAACCCTAAACGATTCAACACCTAAATGTGCCATAAACAAAATTAAAATCAACATCACCTAAAATTTACTAAATTTAATTAACCAAATTTAAAATCATAAATAAAATTTTAAACTTTAAATTTTAAATATCAAATGAAAGTTACAAAATTCTAAATCCACTAAAATAAATAAAATTTGACTCAACCTACAAAAATATATTAGAATGATGAAGTAAAATTCTTGGGTAATTAAATTAATTGGAATTCTTTGACATAAGAAACTAAAATCACTAAATACATTTTAAAATACATCAAAAACTAATTAAGCAATAACCCAAACTTAAATAAAAAAACCCAAAGCCCAAAGCCCGTGGTCTAAGGCCAAGCCCTAAAATCTCATAACCATAAAGCTCACACATAACAAAATAATTGAATAACAAAATCAGGAATTAATCAAGCTAAGCCAAGTAGTAAGAGACAAAACATGCACACATGAATCCAAAAGACCACCATGTGTCACCTTGATAAAACCAACCTAAATCAAACTCAAATGAAAGTCATGGGAGACCAAGACTGAGCTTAGCCACCAAGTCCAATCTCTCCCCAATCAATCCTAGCTCCTCACATGCCACCTCCATAGCCATTGGAGCTCCACCATGCTCGGTACATAAAAAAATGGATAAAGTTCCTTTACCTCTGCCCAAGCCACCGACCTAATTCTTTCCAAGCTCTGATAAGCTCCTCAGAAAATTTCTAGAGTGTCCCCAAGCAATGTTAGAGCTTCCATGGCCTCCAATAGCCATAAGAGGATCAAACCTAAGAGCCAATCATGCACGCCAAACTCCCCATTTTTTCACCAAAATCATGAGCATTTGCTACTAAAAATCCCCTCACAGACCAAAGTGGCCTACTCCATCCATTTGTAGGCCATCTCCTCTACTTCCAAACCCTAATTTCATTCACTAAATCTAGGGCTTCTCACATCTTCACCATCAACCATCAAAACTTAAAATTAACCACCCCAAAAGCTTCACAAAGGTCTAAAATATCTTCCCACACCAAATTCCTCGGTCCCGCACCCTCTAAACCACTCCAACACCAACACGAGCCATCATTTGGTCTTAAACATACTTTTAAAGTTAAATTGAAGAGTAAAGGTGGTGCACATGATCAAGGCAAAGCTCTTTGACAACCCCAATTAAGGTCTCATGTCTTGGGCAATGTGATGGCCAAAACTTCATAACTTTGCTATCAATTTGGTCTTTTATGAAAGAAAGTGTTAATTTCTTGAGGTTTAGCCATATTGATCTTTTCTTTAAGATCAGATAAACATTTTAAGATAATTTTGAGTGAAGTTTGATCAAGTAGATTGAGAGATCTTAGGGTTAGATCATGAACAACTCTTGATTCTCTGTCCCATGGGGACAATGATCCAATGTCATCCATTTTCGTGTATTAGAAAAAGAAGGCATTGATCAAGTTAGATGATGGAATGATACAGGAGCGGACAACAAATTGTTGCCACCTCAGTGACTTACGTGGATGATAGATTATATGGTGGAGTGCCGCATGGAAAGTTCAAAGATGCTTAGATTGACGCTGCTCCTCATGGATAAGTAAGAAATTAAAATTTTTTGGATTAATTAAATACATAAAATTCAAAATAAAATTTAAAAATCATAACTTAATAAAGAAAAATCACAAAAATAAAAAAAAACAACCTAAAACTTGATAAATAGAGGAGAATTTAATAAAAAATAAAATCTAAATTACTTAGCTAATAATTAACTTTAAAATGAATTGAGACCACTAATAAATAATTAAATCATTAAAAATTAAATGTAAAACAAAAATTAATGAAATTCGGACGGTTGGTTCTCTGTGTCCTTAAGTAGATTCCCTGATTTTTTCAAGGACATAGACCACCTCTAAATATGAAAATCATAATTTTCAATGAAAAAAGTAATTAACCAAAGATATAAATATAGAATTTAAAAAAAAAACAAAATCAGTTAGAAATTAAAGAGAAAAACAAACTCAGTAAAATGGTCAACTAAAAGTTCAATGCTAGTTTCTGAAAAATCAATATTTTTATATATACCATTGGAGGGTAATTTTGTACTTTAAAATCCTTTGCACATAGATCCCTATTGTCTTCAAACTTAATTAAAACTCAGAGAAAAGAGCTTTAGAATCCCTTGTACCAGGACTTAATGAAACTAAGAATAGAATTTAAAAAAAAATTAATTAATAAAATAGGTAATGAAAATTAATGAAATCAATACCCTTTTTAAGTCATGAAGCTACACATAACAAGCCTTAATTAAGTTCAAAATAAAAAAAAGAAATGAAACCCTATTTCACTTTGTAAAAATATTCAAGATGGAGACAACCAAACCTATTAATCTAAAGGCTAAATTGAATATTTAAAGAAATTAAAAATATGCCCTTAATAACATTTAATCAACACCTTAATATAAATAACACAAGTGGCTTATCAATGAACCAAGGAATAGTTTCATAATTATTACTTTAATTATAAAATTTCCTTAATAACTAAAACTTAAAATTTAACTTAGGTCTAACCCATCCTTGACATAAGCCAACTTGAATTTATCCTAAGCGTTAAGATAGGCCAGACTCAACTTAGAGCTAACTTAAATCAAATTGTAAACTTAGCTTGGGTCTAACTTAAACAAGACCTAACTCAACTCAAACTTTAAATTTAAATTAGGTCTAACTCATTTCAAATTCTAATTCAACTTAAGTCTAATCCAACCTAGACTTCACTTAACCAAAAACTAAACCCAAATTTAAACATAACTCAAAGTCTAACCCAACTTTGACTTGACTTAGCCAAAAACTAAACCCAACATTAAATTTAACTTAGGTCAAACACAACTTAGACTTATCTTAACCAAAAAATAAACCCATCACTAACTTTAACTTGGGACCATTAAGTGCCTTAATGATATTGGAATTAAGTGATCTTGGACTCATTGATTCATCTTGCTGAGACGCGTGATTTGACTATAAACACGTCATATTTGAAATCTATTTGACATTCCAATTATGTACTGAAATTTTTCAAAAATGGTTTAACGATTTGATCTGAATCAAATTTGACTCAAATTAAACCAATTTTGATATCAGTAGATCCATCTCGTCGAACCAATCAATTTGATTATAATATTTCTTGAAATTGAAGTTGTGGATAATTTTTAATCAAAGTTTGATTAATCTTTTCACAAAATTTATCTCGAGATGAGTGTAATGCCTCAAATTTCATGTCCATTGATGAGAAATCATTGATGGGCAATTCTCCAAGGGTTTAATGGTTTTTATGTGTGGGCTCCTTGATAACAAGCTGCCCAATTAGATTTTGCTATTAAATTCTAGTAGGTTTAGTGCTCAAATTCGATCATTTTAAGATTTTATTTTATTTCCCCAATTAATTTTAATCATCTAATATTATGAATAATTAGTGACTTTTCTCAATCAATGCACACTTCTTTTGTTTATTTCTTCTATTTTTGTTGCTGCTTTTTTTTTTGTCCTGTTTCAGAGAGATGCAAGAGGCTTTGCCAATGGGAGACGGTATTATAGCCAAAAATAAAGCTGCGCAAGGGCCTGGCCGCGGCCGCATCTGTGTCTCGTCAAAGCTGACAGTTTTATTCCCAGAAAAGAATTGATTCTGGTTGAAATGGGCTGTCCGGCGACGAAAAGATATGTGCGTTTCAAGGCCACGAAAGCTGGGCGTTCTGTTTTTGGAATAAAGCTGAGAGAACTGATTTTGGCAGCTTCAATCGCCAGAATCTGCCTTTTGGAAACTGACTGTAGCGGTGGAGGGGATGAACGAGAGGCAACGCACTTTTTCAAGACAAAATTTGCGTTCAACCGAGATATGCAAATGCCAAAGAATGCGGAATGGTCGCCTTTAGATTTTACACTCTTTTCGGTGCTTTTCGAAGCTCATTTCTTGGGCTTCTCATTTTCAAAACAGTGAAGGAGACATTTGTGAGCTGACTTATGGCGTGCATTTTGCAGATGATGGGCCGCGGATCGGCGAATTCCGAAACAGAGGAGAGGCCTCTGCGATCCGCGGTGCGAGCTCTGTTGCAACTGTGCTTTTAACGTGGCTGCCCCTACTTAAATGTCTAATCTCAATCTCATATCCCTGCATATACCCCTCGTCCCTCTCGTTGTTTTGTCACCTTTGTTTTTAGGGCTGAACTGAAACCCAATTGCACTCCCCTTCCTCCAATGTAGTTGTTGTCGACTAGTTGCCTATCTCTGGTGAAATTTTTTCCTTTATGGCTTTTTGCGGTTTAGATTTTCCTGTGTTTCGTTGCGTCGTTCGGCTTCTGTGTTTGACTTTTGCGTTCGGTTAGGTGTAATAATTTTCTGTTTGTTTGAGAATTTTTGTTAGACATATTTCTTATATACATATTCTGATGTTAGTAAGTCTATTCGTTTGTTCTTACCTCGTCTTCAGTTTAATATATTCCGGGGAGAGATATTTGAGCATTGGTTCTAATTTTTATTTTTAATTAAAAAACTTTTACTGTTGGAAATGCATTTGTTTTTATGTGAATTTGAATGTTACAAGATAAATAAGTTAACAATAACATCTATTTTTCTAATGATCAAATATGAAAAGTTATTGGAGGATAGATATATGAACACTGTTTTACAGTCTCTCTGACAAGTTTTGTTGGAATTATTTTTGATATGCATGGTTCCCATATTTTTTTATCGAATTGCATATGATTTTGTTAGCAACATCTATGATTATTCTGATTGATCAATAGAAATTATGAAATGAAATATATATCAGCAATATTTTTTTAATTTTTTAAAGAAATTTTTACGAAATTGAAACTGATGTTAGTTGGTCAATTTGTTTGCATTTGCCACTTCTTCAGCTTAGAGCAGCATTTTGGGGGGAGAATTTTGAGCACTATTTCTTTTTTTTTTTATTTGAGAGATTTTTATCAATGGAATAACATATGCTTTGATGCAAATTTAAAGCTTACATGACAAATAATTTATAAGAATTTATACTTATGTTGATCAACTAGGAGATGTTATGAAATTAAATTAAAATGAGCAACGTTCCTCGTTTTTTTAAGAATTTTTTTAAAGTTGTTCTGCATATGCATACACTGATGTTAGTTGATTTGCTTTCTCTTGTATCTTCTTCAGTCTAGAGTAACATTTTGTGGGGAGAATTTTGAGCACAACTTTCTTTTTTTTATTTGAGAGAATTTTTCTAATATAATAACATATACTTTGATACAAACTTGAAGTTCGCATGACAGATAGGTTAGAAGTATCCATACTTATCATGATCAACTATGAAAAATTATAGAATAAAATATATATGAGCATTGTTCTTCTATTTCATTAAGAATTTTTTATGAACTTGTGCTACATATGCATGCAGTGATGTTAGTTGGTTGATTTGCTTGCTCTTGCCTATTTTTTAGTCTAGAGTGACATTTTTGGGGGTTGGGGGGAGGGGAATTTGAGCACTGGTTCATTTCTTTTTTATATAAGAGATTTTTACAAATGAAATTACATGTGCTTTGATATAGAGTTGAAGATTACATGACAGAAAAGTTAGCAACATATATACTTGTTCTGATCAATTAGGAGAAGTTATGGAATGAAATACATGTGAGCATTTTTTTCTGTTTCATTAAAAATTCTTGTGGTCTTGTTCTGCATATACATGCACTGATGTTAGTTGGTCGATTGGTTTTCTTTTACTTTTTCTTGAGTCTATTGTAACATTGGGGGGGAGGGGGAGAGAATTTTGAGCACATGCTCAATTTTTATCTGAGAGATTTTTACCAATAGAATTGCTTATACTTTGATGCAAAGTTGAAGTTTACATGACAGATAATTTAGTAGCATTTATACTTATTCTGATTATCTAGGAGAAGTTATGGAATGAAATATATGTGAGCATTATTTTTCTGTTTCATTAAGAATTTTGTGTGAATTTTTTTTTTTATAGGCATGGCTCTTGCCTCTTCTTTATTTAAGAGAAACATTTGGAGCACTGCTTTGTTTTATTATCTGAGGGATTTTTATCAATGGAATTGCATATCTTTGATGCAAAGTTGAAGTTTACATGATATATAAATTAGCAACATTTATACTTATCATGATCAATTAGGAGAAGTTATGGGATAAAATATATGTGAGTATTGTTTTTCTATTTCATTAAGACTTTTTTGCGGACTTGTTCTACATATGCATGCATTGATGTTAGTTGGTAAATATGCTTGCTCTTGCGTCTTCTTCAGTCTAAAGTAACATTTTGGAGAAAGAATTTTTAGCAGTGCTTCCTTTTTATAGGAGATATTTTTACCAATGAAATTATATATGTTTTGATACAAAGTTAAATTTTACGTGTGAGATAAGTTTTTCAAGCATTGTTTTTTTTTCAATCAAGTATTTTTACGTGTGAAATATATTCAAGCATTGTTTTTTTTTGTTTCATTAAGTATTTTTTGTGGACTTGTTCTACATATGCATGTACTGATGTTAGTTGGTTGATTTGCTTGCTTTTATCTCTTCTTTAGTCTATAATAACATTTGGGGGGATGTTGGGGAGGGGGAGGAAGAGGGCAGAATTTTGAGCCCTGCTTCATTTATTTGAAAGATTTCTAAATTGGAAATGCTTACATCGCAAAGATGTTACCAACATCTGTTTCCCTTATGAACAATTAAGAGAAGTTATGGAAGGATATATACTATATTTATTTTTAGAACATTGTCTTTCAAACTCTTATCTATAATTACACCTACACCATTCCTAGTGTGACTCTTCCCAGAATACCAAAGTTTAAAACCTAAGTTATCAATCTCCTTAGCCTTTTCTCCAACACATTTAGTTTCTTGAATACATAAGATATTAATCTTTATATGCATCATAACATCAACTAATTCCATTAATTTACAATTGAGAGTACCTATATTCCAAGATCATATCCTAATATTAGTTTCATAGACTAACTTCTTTACACGCATCCGTCCGTAATGTGAGAAACCTTCCTTATTTGACACTACCCCCGGGCGTCGGTGTTGCAGCTCTTACACACTTTTCATTGTATTTATGCCATACAAAGCGTCACTTCCAGGGGACGCCCTAACACTTACACAATGTTCAAAAGGATTCATGTCATGATTTTATTTTGATAAGTTTTACGCTGACTGTCGACTACCTAACACAACCCACCACTTCTCACATCCGAGCTTGAGACGGGCAATGACAGTGTTTTTAGGGATATCATACCCCATAATTAAAATAACTTATCAATTTAGGATAAGAGAAAAAAAAAACTATTTTCTTGTAGCCTTTAGGAGTATTGAAACAATCACTTTAATATTGGATTTATAATAAGGTAGTATTTTCTTCTTTTCGAATGATGTATTATTCATTGATGTCGTATTCAATCATAAGCGAGGAAATTTTTAAACTTCTATGTGTGGTCCCTAACAGTGCAGACACCCACATACCTCATTTTCTCTAATAAAATCCACTATTAAATAGTTTAAAACCATGGGCACATTCTTATATAAAACCCTAAAGCTTTTATAATTTGGTCCAAGCCCTAGATGTACAAGTTGAAGTCATAAACATTACTTATGGGTTTCATGTAGATTATTTTTTTCACCATATCTTGTTAATTCCTTCACATTTCTTTCTAATCAAAGGCCCCTACAAAATTATAAAGAAGTTGAGATATTAACATGTGGAGGTATAGTAATATTACTTTAAAATTTTAAAAAACCAAGTTGAATCTAAATCAACCCAACTTTGTCAACCCTAGCGTGGCTTTGGAATTGCATTCAATTCTCCCACACACCTACTTAGAATTACTAAATAAACTCTAAAATTATCTTAGGAAGTTCTACCAATAACTTTCTAAAATTTATATAGAAAATCATAAGCCCATGACTCTTCCTTTTCGCTTCCATTGTCATATCTCGTCTTTATTGATAAAATTTTTATCATAAGAGAAATGAAAAATTATGATGGAATGACATTAATGTTTTTGATTTTAAGTTTACTCATATGTTTTTTTTTATGACTTAGGGGATTTTATTTGTTATAAATTGCTCTAGTTAAAAGTTATTTCACTTAAACAATCTATTTAATGCACTTTTTAAGAAAGTTTTTAAAATTCTGTTAAATTGATTAATCATGATATTTGCACTAAAGTACTTGATGGGTTATGTATTGTGATGAAACTCATTATCATTTTGTTTTTTTTATTATTTTGTTATTGAACTAGTACGAATAATAATTTTTATTGGGAAATTCAAGCTCTTAATATTTTTAAATGGATGTTTGAAAAGATTATTGTTTCCTATCTCATGATATAGATAAAAGATTGTTTCCTCTAATTATTTATACTCTTATTTATAACATATTATAAGAAATGAATGGTAATGAATTCAATTTCAAGTATGTTCACATTTTATGGGATTGCAATTTAATAGATTGAAAATTGGCAACTTGACAATTGAAGACTCAGTCTTCATTAAATGCATGGAATAGTGTCTTTAGCTTTCACAAGTTGTGCTCCCAATGATTGTGTTCTTCTTAACAATTTTAGTATCATTTATTCTAGTGTTTAATTAATGTTTGACATGCTAAATGACTCCTCATAAAATTTATAATAAACAAGTATAACAATTAGCCTTATACTTTATTTTTCAACCTAAAAAAGGAGCACCAATTTTAATTAAAAAAAAAGTTTAAAAAAATTAAAAAAAATTTTTTAATCACATCAATCAGTTCAATAAAATATTTAATTCAATCATTTAAATGACAATGTCATTATTTCATTTCATGTAAGAAGAGATCCTAAGAGAGCTTGCCATTATAACATATAGTTGAATTTTCAAAGAGCAACTTTGATATATTTTCTTTTGACTTTTGTTCTTTTGTTGGAACATTTTATAGACTTTTCAAACCTTTATTGATTCAATCATGAATAATTTTAATTTTTTATCAAAAATTTAAAGTGTACAATGATTCGGTGGTTATCATTTTTTCTCTTCTTTTCATCTCTGGTTCCTACTGTTCTAATCCTTTGGCATGCCTCAGGACAAATCTGGATTCAACATTATGTGATTGCTTCTTTTCTTTATTCTATTTGGCTTTTATCTTTTTTCATATAGGTCGCTATTCTTTGTGGAGCTTTACACTTGTCATAGAAAATATTATATGTGGAGAATTAATATGCATCACACATCACACATCATACAAAACTCATATTTATTTACAATATGTTTAAATTAAATACTCAACTATTATGTATTTCCATGTCTTACATGACACCTTACCTATACATGAAAATGCATATTGAATCTTTTCATATGAAATATTTGGATATAAAATGTAAAAAAAGTAATATTTAAGTGTAACATAAATAAACTCAGAAGAATTGAATGCTAGGTATGACTGCCTTTCTTTCAGTCAATGAACCAATCTAATTATAACTATCTTTGACAACATGGTATAAGAAATACCATATATCAATGTTATCCTAGACAAAGATTTGTACTGCATCACAACCTCGACTTCCCTACAATTTTTAAAGTCAAGAACATGCTGGTGATACCTTCGCTCATGCCAACGATTTACCCTTCGAAACCAAGCGAAATATTTATAAAATTGACATAAATATTTGATGTGACAAATAAATAGCCGTTTTTTTTTTCAAATTTTAAAAACAATAATCCTTCAAAGTTGACAAATTTATATATAAAATTAAATTTAAATGCAATTTGTTGAATTTTTTTTATAAATCTAGCTTTAGTCAAACCTCCTAGTCAACCCACTATATTCGCTCGAATTTTTCCAATTTATAATGATTTCTTATATATATATATATACACATATAATCCAAGTTATTAAAAACAATTCCAAAATATTTACTCAAATAAACCAACAAATAGGGCTGTCAAAACGGCTCTTCATTGGCGAATAGCTCATGTTCAGCTCGTTCGTTAAGTTAACGAGTCGAACAAGTACAACACGAACGAATATTCGTTTGATTCGTGTTTGGCTGCTCTAAACACTATTAATCAATTATATACATATATATGTATATATATATATATATATATATATATATATATATATATATATATATATATAT
>NEWO01000009.1:3700826-3722424 GCA_003013225.1 Phalaenopsis aphrodite
TGTAAATGAGGAATTTACACACATACACATAGCACCCAATTCATATGCATTTCCTTATCAGTGGATTGGGTGGCTGAGGATATTGCTAAAAAATATGATTTGTGGGAGAACTTGCTGATTAGGGAAGCAACTTTTGGTTAGTGTGGTTTATTGATAAGATATCTGTCATTTCTAGCACTTTAGGGCTCGTTTGAGGCAACTTATAAATACAGCGATGTTTTTAAAAATGACATATAATTGTTTGGTTTGCGTGTTTTTGAAAACACTGTCTGTTGCGTTTGTGTTTTTTACACTAAACGCAGACCACATTTCGGGATAAGCTCCTTATCCTGGAACAGACAAGCTACCCCAAACAGACCCTTAGTTGAGCATCATATGGTATTTCGCCTTTGTTGTCCGAAACTGTATTTATTAAATTAGGTTTTAAGTGTAGAAACAACACTTGATTTGAGGGATATAAGCATGGGCACTAACACACTAAATATCTTAATTAATATTTTGGGGCCTAAAATCAATTTTGACCCACTTACCCATGACAAATCTTGCATATTGTTCTTTGAGCTCATTTTTCTCGGAAAAAAAAAAAGTTATTTTTTGCTTTAAAAATGAGGATATATTTTGCTTTTATGTAATGGCAAGAATACGAATAATTTTGTCTGT
The DNA here is from genome assembly GCA_003013225.1 of Phalaenopsis aphrodite. Classification (NCBI taxonomy): domain Eukaryota; kingdom Viridiplantae; phylum Streptophyta; class Magnoliopsida; order Asparagales; family Orchidaceae; genus Phalaenopsis; species Phalaenopsis aphrodite. The sequence goes on from NEWO01000009.1 coordinate 3,701,487, forward strand.
CGGACTGCCCCGACTTATTGAATTTTTTTTATTTTAATTTCTCCTTCTCAATTTTGAACAAGCAAAACTTAAGTTTCAAAATTGAATGAATAGACCGAAATGACTGGCATCTAAACTAATCATAACTATAATAATTATGAATAATTATGTTATACATTGTTAACTATGTCATAAGGCAAGGAATCTTATTTTTACTTAGAATTCATATAATAGAAAATCAGCATTTTTATTTTCTACATAAGAAATATGTTTTCTAGGTATTTTACTGAATTTAAACAATCATGATAATTATAATTAATTTGGGTTAATAAGGAAAGTAGATTATACTAAGTAAATATGGGCTTCTTTCCTATTCCATTATACTTATTATTTGCTATATTCAACTTATTATATTATATAATATAGTTTTTGTTCATAATACTTTTTAATGATGCCTCAAAACATTAGGTATTTTATCCCTTACATGACCAAAATAATCTATATATGACCAATGTAGTTTGTGCAAATCCAAGGCTTTGATTTAGCCAAAAAAAATGACCCAATAACAAATAGTTTTAGGGAAATAGGGTTATTGTCTAGTTTATAATTCTTAGTATGCAAACTAAGAATTATGCATGCTAAGAATTATATCTCTGTGAATGTATATGGTTATTGTTTATAAAAAAAAATAGCTTTTACCTCTCTTAACATATAAAAGTTATAAGAAAAAGTAATTACTGATATAAATTTAAATTATTGAATTAATCTTGAATTTATCTTACTATCCTCCTCCTATTCTCAGAATGGGAGACCATGCCTTTGGTGTGTAAGATGGTACCTATGTCCCAACAATATGATGCCCAATTCTACTCTATCATCTGCCTCTTTCGGAGTTACTGAAGAGAGAGCAAGGCTCTCCACAATCTAACCTAGAAATCCTCCCTCATTTAGATGTGCATGTCTTCCTTATGGATGTTAGTAAACATTCCTTAATCCTCGTGTCTCAAAGTTTCTCCAATTTATTGATAATGTTGCACTTGCAAGTAAAAGTTATACTACAAAATAAATATCAAATAATATTTTTTATTATAAAAAAAATTAAGAGTATAATTATAATTAAAGTTGTTTATGTTTATCTAAAATCTTACTAATCTAATTTTTTAAAACCTTAATCATTATCTTCTTCTAGGATTGATACGATGTACTTATACTTGATAATCTCTGTCATATAATGGACAACCTTCTTATATGGATGAAACCTATAAAGAAAATATTAGCTAGATGGTATAATAGAAAAATAATTACAATTAATATATTTTAAATTACTTCAAAATCTCCATCTAACTCGATATATAACCATCATGTATTGTTCACCACACGATACTTGACTAGGTCAAAGGGTCCAGCCTCACAGAGGGGCAGAGGTGGGAAAGTGGTGGGGTTTGTAGGAGTGTGGAAAGCCTGTGTTGCCAAAAGTGGAGCAATGAGCCTTATGCCACCAGTGTGGTAGCCGTAGTTATGAACATCATAGTCATGCTTATCTATACGGTGAGCCATGAAATTGTGTACTTTTTCGCCTAATATAAACTCTAGAGAACTACTCTACGAGGACCCATTCTTTGCTGCCACCTGAAGCCATCTTTAATAAGAAGAAATAAATTAATAAAAATAACTATAACAAAAAATAAAATAAGTAAAAGTAAAAAATAACTAAATTAAAAGTAGAAAATAATAAAAATAAAAGTATGAAATAACCAAGTAAAAATATAAAATAATGGAAGTGAATGTAGGAAATAACAAATAAGAAATAATAAAAGTAGATGTAGGAAACACTAGCATAGATAGTGTAATAAATAAAGCTTAGAATTAAAAGAAGTAAGAAATTGAAAAAAATTAGAAATGAAAACTACATTCCTATGTTATTTTATTTTATCAGATGAGTGAGCAGATGATAAATTGAAAATTTTCTTATTTACACTGTAACCAAATTCATCCATAACATAACTAACTTCTTCATATGCACTAATAACTTCCTATAAGATAATTCCTTGCTTAATATAAACAAGGGGATTACCAAAACCTGAATTTTTATGCTCCTCATTTGTATGTTCAATAATAATTTAAACACTATTAGTCACTCTAGCTTTAGTCTTGATAACTACTACCTAATCAATTTTATCTTTTGCTCTACTAGAGCATCTAAGATAATATACCTTACCAGCTTGATATTCTAGAATGAATGGATCCAATTTGGCACATCATCTATTCATTTTCATTTCAATGATGTCATATAGCTTAAATTTTCTTGTTCCTCGATTAGGAATAAGATCAAACCAGTCATAATTGAATAGAATTACAACACATCCAACATAGCTTGGAAATTAGAATTGCACAAATTCTTAATGATTCTCATAGTAGTTTATCTTATTATCAGAATATATATTTTTTTAACACAAGCACTAAAATTATTTATCTTTTTTCCTTCAAACCAAAACTTGTGCGAAATCTATAACTATTCACATCAAATATTGTCACGTATTCACAAAGATCAAACCAGTCATAATTGAATAGAATTACAACACACTCAATATAGATAGGAAATAAAAATTGCACAAATTCTTAATGATTTTCATAGTAGTTTATCTTATTATTAGAATATATATATATTTTTAGCACAAGCACTAAAATTATTTATCTTTTTTCTTTCAAACCAAAACATGTGTGAAATCTATAGCTATTCACATCAAATATTGATACGTATTCACAATGCAAATAGGGTCCCAAGCAAGATCTATTAATCCTTGATTCGTAACTCCATTATTTTGATTTGAACATTCAACTTACATACCAACAAAATATGGAGTAAATAGTACTTATGTATAATTTGAACTATGTTGAGAACTCTTCTTCAATCATCTTACAGATAATATTCCCGTTCTCTATAATTTATGAGCTCACAAAAACATGGTCATAAAATTAAAGTTGTGATAATCATATTAATATAACTCTTTCAGAAATAACTTGAATGAATAAGAATTATTAGATGTCTTATTTAGGAACTAATTAAAATTTGTCACATTTCAAAAGAACATCATTGAGATATTATGAAATATTTAGCCTTCATGCTTCACCTCATTGATGAAATATAGGAATCACATGCTGCAAAGACACCACACAAATCATGGTCTATTAGTCATTTTTGCTCAAAATAGTTTTATAGAAAGTAGTTACTCTTTTATTAAGTATGCCTCACATATTGGGCCTTCAAGCCTTTCATTTTCCTATTGTGTTAATTTTATTTAAAAAATTACAATAATAAAATTAATTATTTATTAAGATACGATAATATTTTTTTTAATAAATTATGTAATTAAGCATTTGAAAGATATACTTGTCAAATGGATACATTCACATGTACGATATTGGGCCGCATTATAGTTTCATAAGATAGATGTATGAACAGATGTTCCATTGAGTTAAACATGTTAGAATAAAATAATTGCTCAAACTTGCATAATATCACTATAATACTCATTTTGAGTTGTCTCAATGCATCTACTTTTAAATAACCTATATATAAATCCTTAAAGAATGTATTAATTTTAATTCACAAATTCAGTATCAAACTTGACAAAGTACTAAGCATAGCAAATAACAAAGTATTGCCAGAAAATATGATAATCATGACTATTCATGCTAAATATCTTCCCTAGTCTTGAATTGACACAACAACTCAAATTAGATGCATACCAGTTAGGAAACTTTACATACTACAACTTTTCACCAAAAAAAAAAATCACTAATCTAAAATCAGATAATACTTGCTTTTATGCTTTATAAGTTTACCAACAACCATCTCTTTAACCTCCAACTCTCCTTTTTTATAATACTCCAAGTCTAAATTTTCTTTAACTTATCTGTAGTCTTCCTTTTAATACCCATTACCCATTGAAAATATTACAAAACAAATTCTTAATAAGCAATACATAAGTATGATTTCTGATCAAATTAGTTATCGAGTATGATAAATGACAAAAAAATAATTTGCTTTCTCAAGTTTTCAAGAATGTCAAAATTAAGGAAATGTATGAAGATAGTTTTGAAAAATTAGTAAACATTTGAATTACACTAACCACCTGCCATATATTATCCCCACTGATCCTTAGTAGAGACTTTGATTTTAGAAATCTAACTTTACAAATGCATCACTAACTCTTATGAATGGGTGATTAGTAGGTAAAAACATTTGAAGACAATAAAATTATGAAGTTTTCCTCTTATTTTTTTTGGATTAAATGCCCTTGATGGATTTATGTAGTATGTGCAAGCTAACTTTCTCATATTGCTTTGTCGGCGCTGTTTTTGGTTGGAGTTGCCCGTAAGAAGCTGTCGGTTACCGGAATCGAAATCCCATCACCCGCTTCGGAAGGACGTTTTAATTTACATATATATTTAGTTTTAGAAAAATATGAAATCAAACTGACCCCATATTTTTCATAGTTTAAATGAAAGAGCGTTGTATCTCAAATCATGTATCTATCCCTAAAGATAAAAACAAAACTTGAGGATGAGGCTCGATAAAATAAACTAAGGAATATATGACATCCGTTTGGTCTGCGAAACATTTATATTTGCCTACAAATTCCCTTATTTAATATAAAGAATTAAATAGGGTTTATATTAATCTGGGTTCAGACATGCTTCCTATAAGGTCAAGCCCCTATAGTTAATTACATCTTAAATGACCAAAGTCACCTAAGAAGACTCTCGATAAAAATCAAGAAATATTATCTTCAAGGAATTTCAAAGGGTTGGACTTTTCAATGAGATCGGACGTAGATTTGTGAAAGGGGATTTGTTCAATTTTAGAACATTTTGTTGTAGAGTCCAAAGGAGGATGAACTAGTGGATGTCATGGATCCAGAGGAGAACCTCGGTGAATTCCCAAGCTATCCTAATGTTTGGCTTCAGTTTTGAGGAGAAATGTTTAAGTGTTTCATCCAGCCAATTTTGTTAGTTAGGGCTTACATTCGTGTGAAACTATCACACAAATAACATGAAAGATGTGAGGATTTAGGCCGTGACGGACGACAACCTTAGAATCCTAAGACGAGTTAGGGCTTATGTTGTATAGCAGGGCTATACAAAGGCCTAAAGATAATGTGAGGATTTACGTTGCATAAGCAAGCAACCTCAAAGTCTTATGGCTTTGTTATTTATATCTAAGGAAGGAAGATTTGTTTAGTTCGGGAAGACAGGTTTTGCTGTTGAAGATGGTCGTGCTACCCACCATGCTAGCTCCAAGCTCCTTGGCGCGACGAGTTTGAGTTTTCTAGAGTGTTAAGTTATGATGTCAAATCAGGTGGCCCTATGGTTGAAGTTCTTTAAATTTTATGGTGGCATGTTAAAGTTGATTAGAGCGACACCGGTTAGAATCCTACGGTTCCCTTAATAGCCTAGGGTTAACCCAATATGAGCCTAAAATTGGCTTAAGTTCAACTTAGCTTAGCCTAATCCCGGTGAGCCCCTCAATTAGACCCAATCCAATTGAGGTCAAGTCTCAACCACAACCAGATTTTTCATGGCTCATATTCAACTTGGTAGGTCTAGCCCATATTAGACCCAAGTTAGCCCTCAAGCATGTAGTTCTAACTCACATTAGACCTAACCCTAAGTCTGACCTAACTTATACTTCGTCCAATCTTTTAGGTCTAACTCACATTAGACCTAACCCTAAGTCTAACGTAACATAAACTTAGTCCAATATTTTAGGTCTATGCCACATTAGACCTATAGCCTAACTAAGACTTAGTCCAATCCCTTAGGTCTAATTTACATTAGACCCAAACTTAAACCCTAAGTCTAACCTAACTTAGACTTAGTCCGATCATTTGGGTCAAACCTACATTAGACCTAAACCTAAACCCTAAGTCTAACCTAACTTTGACTTAGTCCAAACCTATTGGGACTAACCCACATTAGACTCAAACATCAACCATCTTTTAGGTCTAACTCTTTATTAGACCTAAACCTAAGTATAACCTAACTTAGACTTAGTCCAATCCTTTAGGTCTAGCCTACATTAGAGATAAACATAAACCATTAATCTTAACTAACTTAGACTTAGTCCAATCTTTTAGGTCTAACCAACATTAGACCTAAACCTAACCCCCAGGTCTAACCTAACTTAGACTAAGTCAACTCTTTTGGGCTTGACCCACATTTGACCCAAACATTAGCCAACACGTTTGGGTCTAACCCATATTAGACCCAAATCAACCAACCCTCTTAGGTTTAACCCACATTAGACCCAAACATCAACCAACCCTCTTTGGTCTAACACACATTTGACCCAAACATTAAACATCTTTTAGGTCTAACCCACATTAGACCTAAACCTAAGTCTAACCTAACTTAGGCCTTGCTCGACATTCAGGTCTAACTTAAATTAGACCTAATTTCAACAGTAAACTCCTTCTAGATCTAGCATAACTTGGATCTAGCCTAAGTATAACCCAACTAAGGCTTAGCTCAACTTGTCAAAATTAACCTAGACTTAAAAACACAACACAAGCCTTCTTAGTTTTAACTCGACATAGGCTTAAATTCATCTTGGGTCCTAGGTCTAAGCTACATTAGACCTAAGAATTGACCAATCTAAGTCTAACCTAAATTAGACTCGACTCGACTTGTACTTCCTCTAGGTCAAGCCAAACTTATATCTAGCTTAAGTCTAGACTTAGTTCAACTCGCCCATTTTTTAGGTCTAGCCAACCTAACTTAGACTTAATTCAATTGAATCATCTGGTTAACCCAACATAACTCAGGTTAAGCCAATTCAACTGAACCATTGGGTCAACCCGACCTAACTTGGGTTAACCCAATTCAACCAAATCACCAAGTCAACACAACCTAACTTTGGTTAACTAAATTCTACTGAACCACTAGGACAACCTGACCTAACTCTAGTTAGCCAGATTCAATTGAATCACTGGATCAACCCACCACAACTCGGACTAACCCAATTCAATTGAATCACCGGGTCAACTCGACCTACATCGAGTTAAGTCAATTCAACTAAATCACTGGGTCACCCCGACCTAACTTGTGCTAACCCAATTCAACTAAATCAACAGGTTAAACTAACCTAACTCGAGTTCATCCAATTCAACTGAATCACCGGGTCAAGCTGACCTAACTTGGGTTAACCCAATTCAACTAAGCCATTAGGCTAAACCAATCTAACTCAGGTTTACCCAAGTTAAATTTTCCTCAGGCGAATTAGACTTAACTCCGATTGACCCGACTTGAGACTCAACTTCAAGCTTAGTTTAAGTTTCAACCCTGATTTAATCAAAGATTAATTTAAGTCTAACCCAACTTAGACATAAAAAGACAACTCAACTCAAAATTAACTTGGACTTGACCCAATCCTAAAGTAACCTAAACCTGATTCAACCTAGGAGGTTTAACTTGGATCATCCCAGCTCAACCTAGTTTGCTCCTAAGTTATCCCGACCTAGTTTTGCTTGGTTTATCTCAAGCCAATCTTAACCAAGTAAGGCTAGTTTGACCCCAATCAAATTAAGTCAACATGGGTCAGTCCTATTAAACTTTTGTTGACCTAAACAAGTTTGAACATAATCTGAAGGAAAAGCAGCCTAGCTCCGGTTAACTCATATTACCTAGAGACTCATCTTAGATCAGCTCAACCTCATTTATTAAAAAAGCAAATTTGTTTAACTTCATTGAATGAGTTTTAACCAATTTAACTGATCAATATTTTAGAACTTATTACTAAGATCATATTCTTAAGATTTGGACAAGTGGGTAATGAAAAATGGGCATATCCTTTTCTATGTATGTACAGTATTATACACATGTGTACCCATATAATAATTCTGAAAATAGCTCCTCCTTCCGTTTTAGGACATGGAACGAAGCAAAACAACATTCAGCATTACGTGGCACATTAAGCGGACAAACATTTTTTTATTAAAATTTGTGGTTAAGCTCAACCCATCAAATTTAAGAATAATATCCTCATGCTTTGTTGTCTCATTTTGGAGAGCTCCACCTTGCCTTTTTTACTATTAAAAGGGCATAAAAAATTCTTAAAAGAAATTATTATTATTTTTATGTGAAATTTAATAAATATTGAGAAAGAATTTTTTTTATTAATTTTTAATTAATAACACAATTTAATTTCAAAATGTAGGCAGTTTTAAATTTGTATTTTAGTGAAAGAACAATTTAAACAAAACTTAAATTAAATATATTAGGATTTACAATATCAATTAAAATCGATCTATCTTATATTATAAAATTTTCAAATAATAAGATCATTAATATATATATATATATATATATATATATATATATATATATATATATATATATATTATAAAATAAAAATTCATAATGGTAGATTGAGACATTAACATCTTAACATCACATGTAAGGACAAACACAATCAAACTAATAGTTGGAGAAACACCAGTTTTTACGTGAAAACCTCAAATAAAGGTGGGGTTTTCTCCTTGACTTTCTCTAGAAGAGTGACACAAAATGCTGGAGAGGTAGAAACAACCTAGCTACAGCGGTTAGGAGAGTAGATGTTTTAGATTCAACTTATGTCAAAAAAGGTAGAGGTAGACCACCTACAAAGACTTGGGCATGTTGTATAGAAAATGATCTTAATTTATTGTAATTTAATTGAACTATGACTCTCAATAAGACGCAATGGAGAAAAAGGGATTCATGTAGTCGACCCTACTTAATGGGTTAAAGGCTTGTTGTTGTTGGTGGTGAGACCTGCAATGCTCTATGACAAAGAATGTTGACCTTTATAAGAGAAGAATAAAATTAAGTTAAGTGATGCTGAGATGAGAATAATTAGATAGATGAGTGGCTTTACTCTTAGAGACAAAATGTGAAATGTGTTTAATCGTGATAGGGTTAGCATAGCTCCTGTGGCAGACAAAATAAGAGATCATCTAAGATAGTTTGGTCACATTAAATGTCGATCATCTGATGAACCAGTTTAGAGAGTTGATGTTTTAGATTTTACTTATGTTGAGAAAGGTAGAGTTAGAACACCTACAAACACTTGGGCATATTGTATAAAAAAAGATCTTAATTTATTATAATTTAATGAAAATATGACTTTCAATAAAACACAATGGAAAAAAAAAATTCATGTAGACTTAGTGGATAAAGGCTTCTTGTTGTTGTTGTTGTTATCATAGAGAACCTTAAACTTGTGGGATTTTGTAAATCCTATTAAAGTCACCATACACTTTCTCTGGGTTTACCAGGATTTACTTATTAACATATCAAACAGTTTTCAGAATTAAACTCCTTCAAGATTTCATAAATCCTATTTCACAGGATTTACTCAATACTATTCAAATTGAATCCTACTTGCAACCAAACAACCCCTAGAGAAAGAATTTAATTAGGGGTTATTTGGTATTGATGCACCAAAAAGTTTGAGCAGCACAAACAACAGTCATCAGCTCAGGGCGGTGGGAAACAAATAAGTTTTAATTTAATGCTCACATTACTGCCTTGTGCTTTTTTATTTAATATAAAACTAATTTCTTGTTATTTCAAATTTATTCCCCCTACACAGGTCATCCATTCCATCATAAATATAATTCTAAAAAAGACTTATTCTAGAAGGAGATCCCAATCACAATTTGAGATATGTGGTTTAGTGAGTTTAAGGTAAACCCCAAAAATAATAATTATACTTATTTATTTATTTTTATGAATCTAAGAATTTTTAATTCGATTTATTTAAGCAATGGTCTTTGCCCCCCGAGGAGGAGGCATACATCCGCGTGAATTTGCAGTACAAGGGGAGTGATCGTCTGTGAGACCAGCTTGATGGTATACATCAGACATGAGGGTGCTCTTTATGGTTGAACGAGGATATGTTTGTCGCACTGCTCAGAGCCTGGGACTCTTTCGAGTATCTGAGGAAGAGGGAGAAAGCAAAACTGAATCATCGCTCTGACTGTAAGGCATGGGGGCCTTAAAGCACACTGGTGGAGCCCTCCCACATACGGAGTACAAGAGGAGGCTGGTAAGACTTTTTTGGCTTTAAATCTTATTTTACATTAAATGTATGGTAACTATTCCATTACATTGACAAACACTAGAGAAAATATGAGAGCCAACTGCTGCAGAGTTACACGAACGCACCCACAAGCTGCAGTCGGATCATTCCTGGGTGGACAACAGGTTGGAGGCAAACCAGATAATTCACAAGATTAATAAGTTTTAAATTGAGATAAATATGAAAATTTATTTAGTCTCTCGCTTTTGTTAATCATATGTTTTATAGGAGGCCTTCCTGATGCTTAAGGAGAGTCGATCTCAGCAGTCGGCCTTTAGTTTGAGCGCATCTCATGTTCCTTTTAAGTACAACCTCTAAAAGGGGGTTGTTAACAAAAAGAAGCATGGAAGAGTCTATGGGTTGGGCTCCCAGGCACTGGCCTATGATGTCTGGCCGGCCTCTAGTACATCCATTGCATCCACTTCCACTTCACAGGAGGAGGAAATGAGGTTGCTACCCAGGTAGTTGCCCTGAGATCAGACATGAGGACAAAGATTGAAGTGACACTACATTTGAAAATGTAGAAAGGGAATGAGCTAGTGCAGAATGAGGGTGGGGATGATGATGACGAGGATGAGTTGGGGGTTATTTTTTTTGTTTGGTTGTGTATTGAATAATTTATTGTTATCAAACTTTACTTTTATTGTGCAGTTGTACATTTTGTTTATTTTAATTCAATTGTTTTTCTGTTATTTCTTCTCATAATTTATGTGTTAATTTGTTTTATTACTGTGTGTACTGTGTTTTGATTGATTTGTTACGATCGTAAGTGTGTAGATTATAGCATTGAATGAGGGCTTGCTTATCAACAGTTTTACAGCGGTTTATTGAAAAAGCAATGATTTTTTGATTGTCTATTAAACAAACGACGTCTGAGCAAAGTGCTGCATTTTTGCTATGAATAGAGTCGTTGGTAAATTTCCACTATTAAACGACGTTTTGGCTACAGTTTGTTGGCAGAACTGTGACACTTTTCTGACAATATTGCAGTACTTTCTGTGGATGTTTTCGGCGGTTATATAACCAATGGTCAATCTACGATTAAACATAACATATTTCTTAATCTATAGCAACATATATGGTATGTTGATTAACTGTAGGTTAATGTAAACAGTCGTTAAATTTGTCGATAATTTAATTATCAAAAAATATTTTTTGTTATGTCAACTTTGTCGTAGCTAAACTGTTGGTAAATATATCACATATGGTTTTTCCTTATTACTGATGGTATTTAACCGTCGGTAATAAAATAAATTTCTGTAGTGTTGTATCTTTCAGTCAACAAAAAGTTGACGGGATGAAGAAGCAACTATCTAAACTTTTTGAGGTGGAGTTGAATGAAGCTCACATAATTCTTGGCATAGATATTTTCAGGGTCAATGTAGCTAGAAAGGTTTAGCTCTCATAAGAAGCATATGCTCAAAAGGTGCTGAAAAAAAATTAAGGTTGATGACTCAAGCTAGATGATGAGTCTACCCATTGCCTCTCACTTTTAATTGAGTTTGGACCAGTGTCCTAAAGATGATCAGAAGTGAAAAAGCATGTGATTTGTTCCTTATACTAGTGTAATGGTAGTCTAATGTATACATGGTTTGCACTAGACCAGACATTACACAAGCAGTTCGTATTGTGAGCAGCTTCATGCATGATCCAAGAAGTCATTGGCAGAATGTGAAGAGTCTTTTAAAGTATTTAAATGGTACGATTGATCTAAGCTTAGTTTCTTAAAGATATCAATTTATTAGTGATTTGTGTGTAGGCTACACCGATTTAGATTATGCAAATAATATGGATAGAATTTTGTCTATTAATGGATATTTGTTCATATTGGCTTGAGTTCTTGTCAGTTAGAGATCATTTATTTAATCTACAATTGTTTTGTCTACTACAAAGGCTGAGTATATGGTAGTAATAAAAGTGATAAAGAAAATGATATGAAGGCAGGTCCTGTTGGATGACTGAGCTGATGATCTGGTGGTACTAATGCTGTTCTGTGATAGTCAAAGTGTCATATTCTTACCAAAAATCTAGTTCATCATGCTCGTACCAAACACATTGATGTGAGGTGCCTATTTATTTGGAACTTGATTGATAAAGTTAATGTTCTATTGAAGAAGATAAATACGAAGAAAAATCCAACGAACATACTAAAAAAGGTATTACTAGTCTAGAAGTTGACATAATCTAGGAGTTTGGTGAACATCCAAGCTCATGATTGATAGCCCATTTGCATATTTTGAAAACTATGAGAGGCTTGATCCCTTATGGAGAAGGGGTACATAGGCGACCATCTTGATGCACTCGTGTTGGTATTGGAGCCCATTTTGGTCGTCTCCCACTTATTTGTAAGTAACAAATATGTGAGATAAGGTAGAGATTATTATGGAAAATTTGAAATTTAATGTTTTAATATTAGGAAGTATGTATATTACGAAGATTGATATTAAGTAACTCAATTAGATGAGATTTAATTACATGATAGAAAAGTACCGCTGACACTGAAAGGAAAATTTTATAAGACGGTGGTGAGACCTGTGATACTTTATGGCGCTGAATGTTGGCCTTTAAAAGAAAAGCATAATAATAAGTTAAGTGTTGTCGAGATAAGAATGATTAGGTGGATGAGTGGTTTTACACTTAGAGGCAAAATGCGAAATGAATATATCTGTGATAGGGTGGGTGTAGCTTTTGTGACGGATAAAATTAGAGATAGTCGTTTTAGATGGTTTGGTCACATTAAGCGTCAACCATCTGATGTCTGATTAGAAGAGTAGATGTTTTAGATTCTACTTACGTTAAGAAAGGCAGAGGTATTCCTAAGAAGGCTTGGGCTTATTGTATAAAAAATGATATTAATTTATTAGAACTAAATGAAAATATGACACTAAATAGGACGCAATGGAGAAAAAAGGATTCATGTAGCCGACCCCACAGTGGGATTAAGACTTTGTTGTTATTGTTGTTGTTGAGCTTTTCTATATTAAAAATATTCCTAATTTCTATGTCCTAATTCTCTCTTATTTATAGAAGGGACTAGGGCTGATTTTTGTGTATGAAGTTATAACTCTATTTCAGTCCTTTTTTGTCTCTCCCTGCCTACTGAAATGATAGAATAATCTCTTCCAACAGACGTAGGTGGATTTGCAACGAACCATGAAATCACATCGTGTTTGATTGTTCTCTTATTGTGTGTTTTTTTCCAACATTATTTTACACATCATAATGCGCCTAACATAATATTTGGATAGTACATATCTAAAATTTTACATACAAATCATTCAATTCTTATGTAATTACATAATTAACACCTAAACATTACTTTATACAATCATACCACCCAAATGATTTATATCAAATCTAATATTATCAAATATAAAATACCATTATTTTAATTTTAAAAAGTGAAATGCACCTTTCAGTAAATAGGTAACATGGCATAACATGTTAAGAAAATGCTTTGGTGTTAGAAATACATGCACAAGAATTTAGTAATATATGTTATGTAGCCCACCTATCTCTTTCTCAGTAGCTAGTTTCATTCCTAACTTATACATGTTAATAGTTCTTTATTTTCTTATATAATGCTTACCATTATGTAAAATTACTAGTATTTGATTGCTTTATGTTCAATGTTATCTTAGTAGCTTGCTTTTTATACCCTGCCAGGGGAGATGGAAAGCATTGTTATTGATATTTTCATTTCATTGGAGATTACCTTTAAGTTTCTTTCCTTTCGCTATTTTTGCTTATGGGTTGTCTAATTTTTCTCGTGTGTTATTCCAAACCAGATTAAAGAGGACGCCAATCTTCAATGGGCTAAAAGAGTCTCAACTAGAATACCATAAGAGAAGCTCATACTTGCTTGGAAAGAAAGGTCGACAATTTAGCAAATGACATTCACCTTTTTGTTGCTGAGGTTAAGGCAAGAGTTGTTATCAATCAGCAGTTGTAAGAATATCAATAAGGAAACCACATTGGTCGGCATTGTTGCCACGCCATTTGCAGTTCATAATATAGGAGAAAATCATGACCGAATGCTTTCCCAAAAGTTTGATCCACCCATTATGTTTGAACCACCTGACTCTAATGATGGGAGAATCCATCGTCGATAGACCTAATTTTTTAATCTAACTCAGAAGGAGAATATTTGATGGATGAAAATCCAATCCACTTTCACCCTTAAATAGATCGAGGTTCCTGTGAGTATAATATTAAAATTTATATACCATTCTTTCATGAACACTTGCATATTAAGGATTATTTTGATTGGGAACAAGTGAATGAAGCATTTTTTTTTTAAATATGGACATCCCATTTAAAAAGCAAGTTCTTTGTATTGCTTAAAAAACAAAAGGTGTTGTTAAAGAGTGATGGCAGCAAGTTATTCAATTTTGATGCCGAGAAGGTCAACAACTAGTCAGAAGTTGCTCTAAGATAACTCAATTGTTGTGTGGTCACTTCCTACCCTTGGTTAAGTGCAGATGCTATATGTTGAGTACCAATGATGCTCGCAAGGATAACAGTACGTTAATGTCTATACTGTGAATTTTATCACCTCAATGCAAAGAGTTGTCTTAGGGAATCCAATCAACAAATTATGGCTAGATAGATCAGGGGGTTAAAGGACGCTATCCAGGACAAATTAGAGTTGAATGCAATGCGGTCAATATCTCAAGTAATAAACATGAAGCTGAATTAAAACTAAATATGATGCCTAGAATAACCACATATCATAAATATGCAAATGAAATCTCTACAAAAAATAGCTAAAACACCTAATTTTATTTCTAAGATTAGCCCACTAGAACACCAGAGAGTTACAATAACTCCAGTCAGTAGTGACGTCAAATCAATTAGTAATCTAGCAGCACAACGAGAGAACCTATATCCCAAACCTAGACCTTGCAAGTGTTTAGATGTTTTCAACCTGAACATTGTTCTAATGAGTGCCAAAATTGTAGGAAATTTTGAAAATAAGAAAATACAACAGCGGCCCATTCTTTCAGGAAGAGGTTGAATATCTCTCAATAGATGAAGGTGAAACGATATGTTGTGTGCTGGAGAGAAAGCTACTAGCCCCTAAAAAAACTTCTTTATCTTAGTGGCATGCCACTTTTAGAACAAGATGTATAATTAAGGAAAATTTTTGATTTGATTGTGGATAGTCGTTGTGCATAAAATGTGATGGCTAATTCAATGGTCAAAATTCTACAACTTCAAACTTTGAAACACCCAAATCCCTACAAGATCAGTTGGATTAAGAAAGAAATTGATTATGTTACAAATCTATGCAAAGTAAATTTTCCATTAGGAAGAACTTTAATTGTGATGCTTTATGTTATGTAATTGAAATTGATGTGTGTCACCTAATCCTAGAAACCTCTTGGCCATTTAACATGGAGGCTTAGTATGATGACCATGTGAATGCATATGCTATTGAATGGAAGGATACAAAAGTAAGTTTTTTGTCTACTATAATCATAAAGTTGCCTCATATTGAAGATAAGTTGGAAAATTCCGCTTATATCAATTTCTTGGGAAAACAATGGATTTCAACATGCAAGGAAGAGAATCAAATATTTTTTTTTTACTGTCAACAAAATTTTTTTTTGTCAAAATGCAGGTGCATCCTTCAGCCCAAAATTTATTATAATAACTCTTTAATGACCTTCCTCTGGATCTCCACAATTAGCTCCCTCATTTTGGGTTGTTTAACATCACATATGTTTTATTCTGAGAGCATATCTACTAATCGATCTCATTACAAAATATGCTCAAAGGAACAAAAATTCTTACAATAAATTGTGGATGACCCACTAAAGAAACAATTTATTTGGTATAGTTTAAGTTCATGTGTAGTGCCCGTTCTTCTAAAAAAGTGAATTGGAACTTGTGTATGGACAGATGAGTAATTAACAAGATTACTATGAAATTTTGATTTCTGATAAGCCAGCACAGAGTCATCCACTATATTCTCAAAACCAAACCTATGTAGTGGTTATCATCAAATTCAAATTCGAACCGAATGAAAAATAACATTTAAAACAGAAGAAGATTTGTATGAATAGCAAGTGATGCCATTGAATTATGCAATGCTCCAAGCACTTTCATGATGCTCGGGAATGAGGTACTAAAACATTTACTAGGTCATTTTTGTTATTGTTAGAAGTTAATATTATGTATTTCTTTCCTTTCTAGATATTTCATAGTAAATGTGTTTTCTTGTTTATGTATTTCATTGTTTATGAGTTTTTTTTTAGCTCTACATAGTTATTAGGAATTAATTTAATCCTAAAGACTTGTATGTAATATTTTTTTTNACATAATATCGTTATGTCAAATTGATGGAGAGTCAATATACGCAGCTTAGGAGAGATTTAAAGATCTTTTTAGGAAATGCCCTCATCATTCGTTATCAGATTGGCTGATAATTCAAACTTTTTATAATGGATTAGTGGGATCACTTAGATCGATTATAGATGTTGCGGCTGGTGGTTCTTTAATGTCAAAACCTTTTGATGAGGCTTATCCTTTAATAAAAGATATGACTACCAATAATTTTTAATGGCCATCTGATAGGGTAAATCTAAAAGAGTAGCTAGTATCCATGATTCTGATGCAATATCTATGTTAGCTTCGCAAATTGCTGCAATATTAAAGAAATTAGGTCATTATGGGATGAATTATTCTCCAACACCTCCTATGATGGAAGAGAATTCATTTAGGCAATTTGTGGATGTTCAACCTTCATATGAGACTTTAAATTCTATTAATAGACCCAACAACCCTTATTCGAACTATTATAACCCAGGTTGGAAGAATCATCCAAATTTTATTTGGAATAACAATTCTTCTACAAATCAACAATGGACGAACAACCCAGTGAACCCCTTAGGAAATTCATCCAACTAAGGAAATGTTAACTATAGACCTTCGTATCCTCCAGGATTTAACATTAACGCTCAAATTAAGGAGAAGTTGTCCATGGAAGAGCTGATATTAAACATAGGTCAACAATTGCAGAATCAAGGAAATCAATTACAAATTCAAGGAAATTAATTACAAAGTCAAGGAATTGCTATTGAAAATATTGAAAATTAATTAGGGCATATCGCTACTGCGCTTAGTAAATGAACATTGAGAATTTTTCCTAGTACTATGGAACCAAATCCTAAAGATCAAGGAAAAGAACAGATAAAAGCGATACAATTACGAAGTGGAAAAGAATTGGAAACAAGAATGCAAAAAGAAACCGAAACTGAAAAAGAGAATGTGGATACCAAAAAAGAAAAGTATCATGAATACTCATAATAAGAATATCCACTTACATTAATGAAAATTACTGTGGAGAAACCTCCATCACCGTTTCCTCAAAGATTGAAGCAACACAAACATAATAAACAATTTTTCAATTTTTAAGAAATTATTAAGAAGTTAACGGTAAATATTCCATTTGTAGAAGTTTTAGAGCAAATGCCCAATTATGTGAAATTTATAAAAGATATTCTGAACAAGAAAAGAAAGTTCACAGATAACGAAACAGTTGCACTTAGTGAAGAGTGTAGTGCAATTATTCAGAAAAATTTCCTAAAAAATTAAAAGATCCTGGCAGTTTCACTATACCGTGTGCTATCGGTGAAAAATTTTATGGAAGAGCTTTATGTGATTTGAGAGTCAGCATTAATCTTATGCCTCTATCAATTTTCAAAAGATTAGGATTAGGAGAAGTCTCACCTACTTCTGTAACTCTTTAGTTAGCGGATCGTTCAGATACATATCCTAAGGAAGTTATAGAAGATGTGTTAGTAAAAGTTGATAAATTTATCTTTCTTGTGGATTTCATTGTTTTAGATATGGATGAAGATAAAGAAATACCTATCATTTTAGGGATACCATTTTTAGCTACTGGAAAAACTATGATAGATGTTCAAAAAGGATAATTAACTATGAGAGTTAACGATCAAGAAGTGACTTTTAACATTGCGAAATCTATGAAATACCCTGCTGTTGAAAGAGATAATAAATGTTTTTTGCATGAAAATTAGTGAACATCTATTGAATGAACATTTTAAAGAATATTTTGAAGAGAAGAACAATTTGAAGATAGTGATGAAGTTACTTTGGACGAAATAGAAAATGAAGAATTAGATTATGTTTAGGAAAGATTTGAGATGCTGGATATTACAGAAAATGCTGACAAGAATCTATTTCCGTTAATTATAAAACCACCTGAACTTGAGTTGAAAATATTGCCTAGTCATTTGAAGTATGTGTTTCTGGGAGACTCATCTACATTACCTGCTATTATATCTTCAGAATTAAATGATTTGCAAGAGCAAAGACTGTTAGATACATTGAAAAGATATAAGAAAGCTTTTGGTTGGACCTTAGCTGATATTAAGGGAATCAGTCATTCGATCTGTATGCACATAATTATATTAGATGAAAAATATAAATCAAGAGTTAATTCACAAAAGAGATTAAACCCAATGATGAAAGAAGTAGTTAAGAAGGAAATTTTGAAATGGTTAAACACTCGAATTATATATCCTATTTCAGATAATGTGTGGGTAAGTCCAATTCATTGTGTTCCTAAGAAAGGAGGAGTGACTGTTGAAACAAAAGAAAATTATGAATTAATACCTATTAGACAAGTTATTGAGTGGCGTATTTGCATTGATTATAGAAAATTAAAAACTATCACTAGGAAAGATCATTTCTCTTTACCCTTTTTAGACCAAATAGTAAGTAGACTTACTGAGCACAAATATTTTTGTTTTTTAGATGGATATACCAGTTACATCAAATTCCTATTGCTCCTGAGGATCAAGAAAAGACAACATTTACTAGCCCTTTTGAAACTTTTGCTTTTCGAAGAATGCCTTTTGGATTATGTAACACACCTGCAACATTTCAGAGATGTATGATGTCTATATTTAGTAAGTTAATTGATGATGGATTAGAAATATTTATGGATGATTTCTCTGTATTTGGAACATCATTTGATGCATGCTTAAATTACCTTGAAAAAGTTTTAGAGTTATGCGAAAGAACTAATTTGGTTCTAAATTGGGAGAAATGTCAATTTATGGTTGCAGGAGGAATTATGCTAGGACATAAAATTTCGGAAGATGGTATGGAAGCAGACCCTACAAAAATTCAAGTTATATCTAAACTAACACCTCCTACTAATGTAAGAGAGGTTAGAAGTTTTCTTGGACATGTTAATTTTTATAGACGTTTTATTAAAGCTTTTTCAAAAATTACTAAACATCTATGCCAACTTTTAGAAAAGGACAAAAAATTTGAATTTAATGAAAGCTGTTTAAATGCCTTTGAGTTATTAAAGGAAAAATTAATCACAGCCTCTATTATAGTTTCACCTAATTGGGAGAAACCATTTGAACTGATGTGTGATGCCAGTGATTATGCTATTGGAGTTGTCCTTGGACAAATGTATGAAAGGATTTTTAAAGTTATATACTACGTTAGCAAAACTCTTAATGATGCACAAATTAATTATACTGTCACTGAAAAAAAGTTACTGGTCATTGTGTATGCTTTGAACAAATTTAGATCTTATTTAATTGGAGCTAAATGTGTTATGCACACTTATCACTCTGCTATTAAATATCTAATGCAAAAGAAGGATGTCAAATCAGGGTTGATTAGATGGATACTTTTGATACAAGAATTTGATCTTGTGGTTATTGATAGAAATGGAATTGATAATCAAACTGTTGATCATTTGTCAAGATTAGAAAATCATGAATTATCTGATACCGATATTGAAATTACAAACAGTTTCCCTGATGAACAACTTTATAATATTAATGAGTGGAAAATACCATGGTATGCTAATATTGTTAACTATATTGCAAGTGATATTTTTCCACCTATGTTGACACTACAACAACAAAGGAAATTCATTCATGATGCGAAAACATATTTTTGGGATGAGTTTTATTTATATCAACAAAGTAAGAATCTTATTATGAGGAGATGTGTACCTTATGAAGAAACTGAGCTAATCATTCAGATTTGTCATGATTCTGAATTTGAAGGACATTTTGGGATTGATAAAATTGCTTATAAAATTTTACAAGCTGGATTTTGTTGGCTTACTATCTTTAGGGATGTTTATAGATACATAAAAGTTTGTGAACGATGTCAACGAGTATGCAATATATCTAGAAGAAATGAAATGTCTCTGAATTTCATGTTAGAAGTTGAGATCTTTCATGTTTGGGGATTAGATTTCATGAGACAATTTATTCCTTCATTTGGGAACTTACATATATTAATTGCAGTAGACTACGTTTTGAAGTGGATTGAAGCACAAGCTTTACCTCGTTGTGATGCTAAAAATGTTTCAAGGTTTTTAATGAAAAATATTTTCACTGGATAAGGAATGCCTATAATGATTATCACTGACGGAGGATCCCATTTTAGGAATAAATACATTCAGAGATTGGTGGAAAATTTTAATATTATTCATAGAATCTCTATTGCCTATCACCCTCAAACCAGTGGGTCAGTTGAAGTTTCTAATAGAGAGATTAAACAAATACTTGAGAAGACTGTAAACCCTAGTAGAGTCGATTGGTCCACTAGACTGGATACAACATTATGGGCTTACAGGACTGCTTATAAAAATCATATTGGAATGACTCCTTATAGACTAATTTTTGGAAAGACTTGTCACTTACCAGTAGATATGGAGCATAAAACATATTGGGCGATTAAAGAATTCAATTATAATTTGAAAGATGCTGGTAAGAAGAGATTGTTACAATTAAATGAATTGGAAGAATTAAGAAATGAATCTTATGATAA
>NEWO01000009.1:3741091-3757189 GCA_003013225.1 Phalaenopsis aphrodite
AAGAAGAATAAGATGAGGAGGAAAAAGAAGATGATGATTAGGAGTAGATTTATTTAGCTATTTGTGGATGTATTGGATAGTATTTTTGTTTTTGTTTTGTGGATGTACTGTATATTATTTTTATTTTCTACCATGTGGATGTACTAAACTATATTTTTTATTTCTTGTTGCTGCCATTGAATTTTCCTTGACCAGTTTATATTTACTGTTGTGGTCTTATTTTTTTTAGTTACCCTTTGTAATATTTAGATTTTCTGTGGTGTAGTTTCATTTCATTTATGTTTTGCTTTGATTTACTTACTACTTCATATATATTTGTCTTGTATATATCTGCTCATCTTAATGGTAGACACATGTGGTAGGAAGTATTTCTATGCTATTTTCTCCCTGTTTGTATTCATTTTTTAACTTGCTCTATATGATAAAAGTTAAGTTTTGGAGGGAGAAAAATCTTTTAAAAGCTTAAATTTATTTTTGATAAATAATCTGTATTTGAATTGATATGTTTATGCAGATTTGAGCAATGCGGTGTTAAGTTTAAAACTATCAAAATGTTAGGGAAAGGAAAAAAACATAATTCCTTTATATTAAATTCTATGTAAATGAGACTAGACTAGTGTGTAGTTAACTTGTAGTTCAATAGGTACAAAAAAATATTTGATTATTTATTTTTGAAAAGAGTCATATACTTGTTAAATTTGTTACACTTAGATATACACTTAATAAGAATTGAGCATCTATAAAATCATATTTTCAACTAATATTTCTTAACATTTGAAAAACTTAAAAGTGGAAAGAGTGGTGAATTTGACATTAGAGAGATGATAGTCGAATTCAAAACTATTAAAAGACATATCCAGATATAATAATACACATAAAATTATGTTAAAAATTGAAATCTACATTTTAAAGCAAGAAGAGATATTAAAAAGAAAATATAAAGTGGGGAGAAGCTTGAGGAGAAGCCTTATTAAAAACTGGTTTCACAAGGTTCATTTTAAATTTAAAGCATCATAACCATCCTAAAGTTCCTAATAGTTAAGAAGGATTAGTAAATCTTTTTAAAAAGTAGTGTTTCAATTATGTGTTTATACCATCTAAGATACCATATTTCGCAAATAATCATTTCTTTTAGAAGTAGAAAGTCAGTTTTTCTTATTTAGATGCAAGATTTCTTACAACCTAGGTCTACACTTCTTTATTAGAGTCATTTTAATCTTACACTATGAATTTCCTGTGGCCAAATTGTTGACAATTTTTATGAAAACCACTTCCTTAAATTAAATAAATTTGGTATTAGTAGTCTAATGTTATTTGAGGACAAGTAAACTTTAAAATTGGGGGATTTTGATGTGTAAAAAAGAATGCTTAATTCTTTTATATTTTGCACATTTTTATGAATGAAATTTCACTTTAAAGAAATGTATTTTTTTGTTTTTCTTACAGGTACAATAATTATTAGAAGTGGAGCAAAGTAGAGAAGAAATGGGGTGGAGGTAACTTGGAGCTAAGGTGGCTACAAGGGATTGGCGCCTAGGCTCTAGTCCCAGACCTGAGAATCCGAGAAGCTGGCGCTTAAGCGCTGGCCATTAGGCGCTTAGGCACCACTTAACCAATGCCTTGGCGCTAGAATTTTGGGCGTCTAGGCGACCATACTAGAATAAGCAAGCAGAAAGACTGGGGCAAAGGAACCAGCCCTATGGCTCCTAGGCCCCAAAAACTGTCTAGATAGTTTTTAGCAGTTTGAATCTGCAAGTTGAGGAGTTATTCAACCGGATTAAAGAGCTCTTTGGGGATGAGAAAAATATACTTTGGTAGAGGAGAAGGCAAGGTTTGTTGTAGGAAAGAATAGGATAGGCTTCATTGATCATTTGGTGAGGATTTTGAGCTGTATTGTGAGGAGGATATTCAGGAGAGCAGTAAGGACCAGGATATCCTTAGGGAAGCATTCTCTAAGCATTATAAATAGGACGATGCTGAGTATTGTATATTTTTCTTATTATATTTCGGTAAACACAATTACTAGTGGACTTTCTTGTTTCAAATGATGCATTGTGCTATGTTCTTCATGTTTTCTGAGTAGATCTCTTTTACTTTTTTTGGTAATGATTGAGTAGGTTGTATAGAAGTGAAAAGTGTTTCTAAAATTTGTTTTTTAACTTTAATATGATGAGTAACCTTCTGAATTTTATTTACTTTTCATTCTAGCCAAGTGAATTATTAAAATGTGTTATGATCCATAATGACTCAGGAAAGCTATGGTAGAACAACTAGGTTATTCACATTGATCTATAGAGTATGGTGAAGTACTTTGTAGGGAGATGCAAATTTTTAGGGATATAATCTTTGATAGGTTCAAATTGAAGTATAAGGAATTAAAACCAATTTAACCAAACTTTTTTATGCACTCGGGAGAGAGTAAAGAAAAAAGTTACTCCTATTTGTCACTAGTCGCATTCACAATTGACACCTTATATTTTCTACACAACAACAAATCATTGCAAGGGAAAGTAGCTTTATAACTTGATAATCACCAAATCTAATTAGGATAAGTAAAAGTTTATGTAGGATTTAAACTTAAACTAGATTGCAATTCTCTAGAAGTAGTTTGTAAAACATTCACTTAATTTCAATTCCAAGCTAAAAATGAAACATAGTAAACTAGAACTTTTCCTTAAGTCTAATTCCCTCGTTTTCGGTGGGATCAAAAATCCAGACTCAAAAAGTCAATACTATTAAAATGATACGTACACTTGTGTAAAGGCACAGAGTGTGAGTTCACCTAGAAATAAATTAAAGTTGTATTAGAAAACAAAATTTGCCCGCTGTTTAGGTATCCATCAAATGTCTTTAATAAACCAAAAGAACTTGATTTCTTGAGAGAGAGAAGTCGAGCATGATCAAAGAAGATGGACTTGATCGAGCGGCTCTGGTATGAAGGAGGAAGAGGAGTACGCCACAATTTGGCTTTTTTATGGGAGGAGATGTCATCGAGCAAGCGAGGGCGAACAAGCATTAAGTTTGTAATGATCGACTTCTACGTTTGAGCAGAAAAAGAGGAAGAAGCAAGGCCAACGTAACTGGCAGCGGTTGTCGTTCTCGTCGTCGGCAGCTCCAAACCCTAAAGTGTGAAACTAAATCTCGCTATAACCGGGAAATGACCTTATGCTTTAAATTTTCGTCAAAAAGGAATATCGGGTCGGGTCGGAATACATGAAAAAGCTTATTTTTAAGCTGTAAAGCCACGTGGAATCGCATTCCACGTGGCGAATTTTTATTCGGTACCGCATGTAAGGCTTCATGCGGTGCACGTACCGAATAAAAATTCCACGAGTAGTGAGTGGAATGCATTTTTGCATGTGCAGCGTTGATATAATATTTTTTCTCTTTCCGCAGCCCAACCCTCGCCGCCGCCGCATCTGACCGCCTGAAGCTCGTCCGCTCATCCAGCACGAAACCTCTCGCATACCCCCACCACCGCACCCCCCGACCAAAAAAGAGAGATTAAACTTCTCAATCCCATGACTCAAAATGCTTAACGCTCCGCTCCCAATCCTAGATCTATTCTTCGTCGCTGCCGCCTCAGCAGCTCTGACGACAGCCACTGCATCGCCGGCGGTGGCAGAGAGTTGTCCGATGAACCTGAGCTACGTCTCCCACTTCCCATGGGATCGCACATCATGCCTGCCAGACACCACCAACATTAGCAGTTGCTGCATGACTCTGCTGAGCGTGCTGGCCATCGGTCTCTCTCAGCGCCTCCGCTCCACATCCCTCTTCCGTCTCCCCTCATTCGCCGCCTCCGCAGATTGTTTAGCGTCCTTCCAGTCCCAGCTCTCCGAGCTCTCTCTCCCCTCCACCATAGTCCCCACCTGCTTCCCTTCTCCGGAGCAATTCGTCGTATCTCCGGACTACTGCGACGGGATCGTGTCTCTCCGTGACTGGAAAATCAGACTTGGTAACTCCACCGCCGTTGATACCTACTGCGCCCCCGATCTGCTCGACCTCACCCGGTGCGCCGCCTGCCTCTCCGCCGGCTTCCAGATTTCCTCCCGCTTGACTGCTCTCGACGGGAACACTTCCCACGCTACCAATTGCTTCTACCTCACCGTCACCTACGCCGCCGGTATCGCCAATAACTTCGGCCCCGAGGATCCCCGTGATTCCTCCTGCATCTTAGGTCTCTCGGCCCCCTCTCCTCCCCATCCCCAATCATCCTCCACATCACCCTCCCACGCCGCCATCTACGCCTCCTCCTCTGCCGCCGCTGCCTTTCTTCTCGTCTCCATTTGCCTTGCCCTCTATCTCTGTCGCTCCCGCCGACAGAGAAAGAACAGGGCTGGTAACACCGCAGCCAACTCCAAAAATAGCCAGCTTTCCTCTTTTACTCGGCCCAACATTGGCGCGATCTGGTACAACATACGAGAGCTCGAAAAATCCACCGCTTACTTCTCTCAGCGCAACTTTATAGGCCGCGGGGGATTCGGAGTCGTATACCGCGGCGTCCTATCCGACGGCAGCCCCGTCGCCGTGAAACACGTTCTCGAATCAGAGTTCCAGGGCGAAGATGAGTTCCGCAACGAGGTAGAGATTATCAGCAACCTCCGCCACCGCAATCTCGTCCCCCTTCGAGGCTGCTGTATCACTGACGCTGAAACCGAACAAGGAAGGCAGAGGTTCCTTGTCTACGACTTCATGCCCAACGGCAGTCTCGACGAGTACATCTTCCGCGATCTGCGCGGCGGCCTTGGCAAGCGTCCGCCACTGACCTGGCCGCAGAGGAAGAACATAATCCTCGATGTAGCCAAGGCCCTGGCTTATCTGCATTACGGAATAAAGCCGGCGATTTTCCACCGCGACATCAAGGCCACAAACATCCTCCTTGACGACGAGATGCGGGCGAGGGTGTCTGACTTCGGACTTGCGCGGCAAAGCCGAGAGGGGCAGTCGCACCTGACTACTCGGGTGGCGGGTACTCACGGCTATCTTTCGCCGGAGTACGCGCTGTACGGGCAGCTGACTGAAAAAAGCGATGTATACAGTTTTGGAATGGTGTTGCTGGAGATTATGAGCGGGCGGCGAGCGCTGGACATGGCGTCGCCATCCGGCATCGTGCTTATCACCGACTGGGCGTGGAAGCTTGTGAAGGATGGGAGGGTTGAGGAGGTGTTCGACAGGGGGCTTGTGAGCGGGGAAGGATGCGGGCCGAAGGGGATCATGGAGCGGTTTGTTCTTGTGGGAATCCTCTGCGCGCATGTTATGGTGGCATTTAGGCCAACTATTGAGGAAGCGTTGAGGATTCTGGAAGGGGATGTTGAAGTTCCGGCAGTTCCAGATCGACCGATGTCGATCGGCCATAGAGGTAACTACGGCGGGGAGGGAAGCACTGCCGCCGCCTCGCCCACACTGAGTGGCTTCGTCGTCAACTTCGGAGACATGCTCCGGGGAACCAATTTGTGAGATACTGGGACATTAGCAATGTGGCATCTCTGCTATTTCTTGCTTGGAAAATGATTAATACTAAACCAATAGAAATTTACTTAGCTTTACATTCAAATGCAATATTTGATCTATGGTCAGGAAATGCGGACAACAATGACACGAATGCACCGGTCGAAAGGTAGGAATCAGACCTCTGCCCTCCTTACTATATCCCGGCCATTATCCGCACATTCGGAGGCCGGGTGTAAAAATTTTTTCGTAATATCATTTATGTAGTGACGTAATTTTTTTTCGTGTTAAATGACTAGTATTTCAGGTTGACACCCATAATATAACGTGATAACGGAGTGGCTCCATTTCGTTTTTTGGGTTAATTGGGGTGATCTCAGTATAACGTGCAAATGTTATATGTTTGGTTCATACAACAGCAATAGAAGGAAAAATTTATTGTCTGAGGGTGCTTGCTATTGCGGCCTCTCACATACCGCCCAATTCTTATATATTTAAGTATCTAACACAAAAATCTTTATTTTTAATTTTCTGTCACCAATATTTTTTATTTCATATAAAATATAGCACTTATTTAAATTTAAAAATGTGATGTTGAATTTGGATTTGTTTTTTGAGGCATGCTCAAGAAATGGAGCGCTAAGAATTATGAGAAAGAGGTAGAGAGAGAAAGAGAGGAAGAGAGAAGGAAGTGCATAATGATTTGTCTCTCTGGTGCAAACTGAGGTGTTTTTGGGCTTTGTGATCTTTGTTATATATCAAAATTAGTGGTTACAAGAGAGAATGGGAGAGAGACTCCCTATAGAAGAAAGGTCTAGAGAGAAGAGTCCAAAATGTTTTAGTTCATGATATGGTTCCATTATTTATATGAGACAGAGGGACAAGTTGTACAACTATATGTTTTACCCCTGCTCTAGAAGGGTTGTATAAGGTATTATGGTCTTTTTGCCTGCCTGTACCTTTTACTCGACAGGCCCCTGGGTCTGCGAACTGAGTTGGTTTTGGACGGCTTTCACATGGGCACCGATTAGCTTGCGTTATGGCAAGCCAATCGAATCTTCAGTGGGATGGCTGATTGACTTGCTTGATTATTGTCCTTTGTGATGAGATAAGATATAACAGTTGATGTGGTATATATATAAATAAAACAGAAGAACGATCAATCGAGCGAAAAGTAGAACGAGAAAAATTCACACCAGAAAATAGTAACACAGCGAAACACACGGATTTATGTGGTTCGACAAATTGTCTGGTTTCACGGAGTTGCAGAGGATTTTACTAGAGGAATTTACAACAGTCGATCGTCTCGACTTATAAAAGAAATCTCTCACTTCGTTTCTTTCTTTTCTTTTCTCTCAGTTCTTCTCTCTCTACACCAAGATACATTGAAGAAACTCTACACCGAGATATGCAGAAGAAGATAAACTTACAAGAGAAATAAACTCAATTTTTCCTCTGCCACAAACCACCGAGAAGAAGCCAAAGGAGAACAATCTTCTTCTTCTTCTTTCTTCTATCGCAAGGAACTACTTATTGCACTTTCATTCCTCTATCCCAAGGAAACCTTCCTCTATTCTGAGGAAACCGAAGAAAAACACCAAAATCGTGGCTTTACATTTTCTTCCTCTTCTGTTCGCAACTTAAAGGAGACGAGGGGGGGGGGCTGCGTCATTTCGCGAACCTGGAGACGGGAGCAGTTCGCAAAATTGTAGGGTCGCGGTTGTGACCTTTCACGATCGGGAACAGGGGCGGGAGCGGGTGGGAGTGGGAATGCACGGATTCATGAAACTGACGAAGTGACACGCAAAGTCTCTTCACACGTGCGCGAGAGCAGGCGAAAGCAAGGATCGGGCTCAATTGCGAACAATCTCCAACTTGGAGACCAATACACAGGTAGCAACATCTCCTTCCTCAAACTGATATTTTTCACTAGCGGTGTCGCCCTTTTTCTTCAAACATGAACCCTCCACTGGTATCCTCTACCTCTGCAACTCGAAGCCTCTGTCTTCGCTCCAGAAGACCAACTGAAGCTGCGCACATCTTCAGTTTCTTAAGAATAACAGCCTCAGTCAACATATCAGCAGGGTCAACATAGCTTTGTACCTCCAAGCTATTTCCTGAATTACTCTTGTCTCTATTTACAACTCTCAATGCATGGACAATATCCTACCTCTGCTGAAAGCCTTTTCCAACAAGTCTAGTTTTATACCTCTTACTGTCATCAAGTTTAGTCTTCACCCGGTACACCCACTTGTTTTGTAATGTCTTCTTCCCTGATGGAAGTTCTGCAAGCTCCCACCTGCTCGAACTTTCATCTTGTTAGATCTATTTATAACTTTATGGTTCTTCATCATCTATCTGTATGACAATACGAATGGGTTCCCCATACCCGCTCTCCTCTTCACTTCCATCATCAACAAAACTATGGATTGTCAGCAATAGTGCATTATGTACTTCTTCAGATACCACATTTGCACTATCATTCTCTATATTCTTGGGATTCCTACAGTTCTTCTTTATATGGCCAGTCTTGCCACAATTCTAGCAGGTTGTCTGCTAACCAGAATTTGATTTTGATTTCCCTCTATTTGAGTTTCTATCCTGCCATCTCCATCTGAAATCAACATTCAGTGTCAAACTTGTACCTAAGATCTCATCAGAATCTTTTATGCGCACCTCCTCAGCCAAAATCAAATCACGAATATCATCACATTTTAGTTTAGATTTACCTGCATAACTACTAACTGTCATCCGCATGGCTTCCCAACTATTTAACAACGATGCTAACAATATCAGCGCATGTATCTCATCATCAAAATCAATTTCAACAGACGACAATTGATTCGTGATATTATTGAAATCATTCAGGCGTTGAACAACAAAAACACCTTCTGTCATCTTCAAATTGAATAACTTCTTCATTAAGTATACCTTGTTATTCGTTAATGACTTTTCATACATACTTGATAAAGCTGTCATGAGATCTGCAGTTGTACTTTCTTTGACGATGTTGTGTGCAACGGTCCTCGATAGGGTCAATCGAATAACCCCTAGAACTTGTCTATCCAACAAATTCCAATCAGTCTCATCCATCCTTTCAGGTCTTTTCCCCAATAACGAAATATGAAGTTTCTTCCCATAGAGGTAGTTCTCTATCTGCATTCTTTAATAACCAAAATCCGTGCCATCAAATTTCTCGATCCCTGGAACCTTCACTCATTTGCAGCCATCATTCTTCCTCAGATCCAAACAAATCTCTAATATCAGCTGATATGATAAGATATACTGGTTGATGTGGAATATATATAAATCAAACAGGAAAATGATCAACAAAGCGAAAAGTAGAACAAGAAAAATTCACACCAGAAAACAGTAACACGGAGAAACACATAGATTTACGTGGTTCGACAAATTGCCTATGTCCACGGAGTTGCAGAGGATTTTACTACTTGAGAAATTTATACCAGTCGATCGTCTTGACTTACAAGAGAAATCTCTCAATTCATTGCTCTCTCTTCTTATCTTTTTGTTCTTCTCTCTCTACAACGAGATACACCGAAGAAACTCTACACCGAGATACACCAAAGAAAGCAAACTTACAAGAGAAATAAACTCAATTTCTCTTCTACCACAAGCCACCAAAAAAAAGCCAAGGGAGAACAATCTTCTTCTTCTTCTTTCTTCTTCCTTCTACCACAAGGAACTACTGTTTGCACTTTTCTTCCTCTATCCCGAGAATACCTTCCTCTATCTCTAGAAAACTGAAGAAGAACACCAAAATAGTGCCTTCACATTTTCTTCTTCTTCTGTTGGCAACTTAAAGGAGACTGGGGGCGGCGCCATTTCGCGAACCTGGAGGTGGGGGAAGTTTGCGAAACCACAGGGTCGCGGTTGCGACCTTTCGCGATCAGGAACAGGTGAGGGAGCGGGCGCTTTGCGGGAATGCGTCAATTCGCGAAACAGGCAAAGCGACGCGGGAAGTCGCTTCACGCGTGCACAGATGCAAGAATAAGCAAGGATCGGGCTCCATCGCTAACACTTTGGTAATCTCTTAAGAGAACTATTGAGAGAGCTTTGCATTCATACTTGTTGGATTGTTGAAGGTGTTCATTTGTCTGGTAATTGGCTTGGATTTCTGTCTCTTGTTGGCCTAGTTGACCCCTTGATAGTTTGGCTAACTTTCGATCGGTCGATAACCCTTTGGTCGGTCTGATGCTCTTTGGTCGGCTAGCTATCAGTTTGTTTGGTAGTTTCCAGCTGATCAGATTTCATAAGGCCTTGTAGCTTTTCATTAGATGGAGAATTCTCATTTTTTTTCGTTTGATCTGGACCATTAGATTGTCTCGAGATTTTTGTCTACACATTCTTGAGTGTACATATGAAATTCATCAATTCTTTTACTTCTTGATAGTAATCGCAGTGATAAGAACAAGAGATATTTTAAAGCATTAAATTTTTTCTTAATCTTCATAATTTAACGTAATGATTAGTCTCTGGATTTGCATGCCAATGACCTTGTATCTAATGTGCAGCAGACGATTCTCAATATATTGAGCATCTATTTCTCCATGCATCCACTCATCTTCTGTGGCATTCTAATGAGGAAGGCATCTAATATATCACTCAAACCTGTAAATCAGACAAAAATGTTGGCTACTCTTGGGATGAAAAAACAGCAC
This sequence comes from Phalaenopsis aphrodite, assembly GCA_003013225.1. Classification (NCBI taxonomy): domain Eukaryota; kingdom Viridiplantae; phylum Streptophyta; class Magnoliopsida; order Asparagales; family Orchidaceae; genus Phalaenopsis; species Phalaenopsis aphrodite. Next base: position 3,751,222 of record NEWO01000009.1, read on the forward strand.
TGACCAAATAGTGAGCCGAGGAAGAAGTTGAAGTTTTTTGAACGAGTGAAGTAGGAGGCATCAAATTTGATCTTGGAGGCTCTAGAGAAGGTTCGACACGTTGCTGAGAAGGAGGAGGGAGGTTAGTTCAGTAGTTGGTATGTCAACCAAGGCCCTTATTTAGGTCTTGAGCTGGCCAAGAACTTTTAGTGCTTCTCTTGAATTTGTGAAGGTTATCATCCAGTTGGGGAGAAAGGATTTGCTAAAGAATTTCCACCGCTAAATGTGGGTGGAATTACTTGGTCTGAGGTGGAGAAGATGTTTTGTCTGTATTTTTCTGGTCTTCAATTTTTTTTTTTTAGATTTTCTCTTTTTTTCTTATTAATTTGTCTCCTGAAATAAATGTGGATGCCTGAATAGAGATTTGTCTCTTGTTGATGACGAAAAAGATCAAGCTATGTTGATAACTCCGGTGCACCAAGCATCAATGGGAAGCAAGGAAAACTTAGTCAGCCGCCTAGTTGATTCTATCGAGATTTGTAATGACATTGTTAAGGGATGGAGGATTTCCCTGAGCACATTGACTAGAAACCTGGATGAAGTCAGATTATTCTGGCTCGGTTAACTAAAAGCTTGGTGAGAGGAGGATCTCGGTGAGGTGTTAATCCGATAGGAGAAGATGTGAGGGGAGACAACTGCTCTTCTCCGTGAAGTGTCTAAGCTTTGGGAGGATGCTTTTATGTAAAGGATTCACTCTGAGGCTGACTGAGCGAATCAGTTCAAGCTCGTTGGTCAGATGTTGTATAGAAAGTTGCTTAAGAGGGGTCTTATCTATGTCGAAGCAGCAGAGGACCAATTTGTAAAGTAACTTATTTTGGACTAGGGTCCAAATGTAATTTCTTTATTTTTGAAATAAAATATTTATTTTATTTTCTTCTTGATTTTTGTGTTGATGTGATTTTTTTCTCTTTAAATTTTTGTGTGATGCTTCATCTTCTGTCGTATCTCTATAAATAGGGACTAAAGTGTTCTTTTTTGTGATTCGTTGTCATTTTGTCTAGGCTTGTGTTGTTCAGCTTTCTTCCTTTGAATCAACTTTTCATTTTGTTCAATCTTTCTTGCCATTTTCTGATGGCTCCAAAGTGCTCTCCTCAAACCTTGGGTCTGGTAACTACGACCTAGGAGTCGATTCTATCTCTATCGATAGTGGTCTTTATGGAGGAGGTTTTCGTTTTCAACTCAGCCATTAAGTTTTGGGTTGCTCGCCTGTATGAGAGGGTCACCAGTCAATTTGTTGATGACTTGGTCATTAACAGAGACCAATTGAGGTAAGAATTGCAGCTACCTCTTTGCTAGAAGCTTTGAATGATCTTCAACCAATATGACATTATTATAGTGCAGATTATGACAAACTCTATTACAGTTAGCATGACTTAAGTGGTCTTCTATTGACGAAAACGGATAATGTGATTGACTGACTTGTTCAACCATATGTTCTACTTCTAGGTAGAGGTTTACGGGTATGTGCAGTTTGAGACAATTGGTTGGTTCTAGTTCTCGGGCATGGAGATTAAAGTAAAGAATTAAAGTTCAAGCTCTTCATTGTCTCATCCTGTGCAATTTAGGGAATTAGGGATGTTCCGACCAGAGTTAACTTCAAGAGAATGAAGGGAGTATTAAGACTGTTCCGACCGGGGGGTGGGTGGACCTTTAATAGAAAGAAATGGAGTGGCTATTTCTAGATCGAGGGAGCTGAAATCAATGGAAAACTACTATCAGTTCCTCAACATACAAATTTGGTGACTATCACCAAAGTTTTATTTCATGGAGTTTTCATCCAATTAACAATAGAGTTGTGGGTCGCCTCTAACGCAGAGAAAGTCAAGTGAGAGTCAGTAGTTGCCGCTCAACTACTCGAATGAAAGCAATGGTTGAGGCCCAGACAAAGATAGATTCTACCCATGAAGTTGCAGCGATCAAGGAAGGTAGATGGAATATCGTGGTGATGGAGCTAATATTGTAGGTTCAAATGTTTTTTCTATCTCCACAATTACTTTGGTGATTCAGATAATTTTCATTTTTAAACTAACTATTATAGAATGTAGAACTTCAAATTTCACTAAAATTTATGTGTTGAGTGTAGCTCCTTCTGATGTGGGTCTGCAAGAGTCTAGAGAGCCATCCAACTGCTCGGAAGAGAGCAAAGATGAGGAAGAAACCTCTGGAGAAAAGGAGGGAACACTGTCGGCTTCCTTTCACCCAAATGCTACATAAATTTGATTGTCTACTCAGAGTAAGTCTACTTGACATGCTTCTAACCAAACCGAATCATTAACTGATTTGGAGGCAGCGTTCAAGGAGGAGGTGCACCACAAGGAAGGGATAGAGCCTGTCTCTGCCCTCTATCTTTTGCCTTCTATCAGAAAAGAGGAAAGGTTCCTCACTTGATTCGGTTCTTTATCAAAGCAAGGGAGAAAATATGAATCAGTTCCAATGGTTGGTACACTATAATTGATCGGGAGGTGGATTAATATGATGGCTCACTGTCGACTGAAGTCTATCTATCTTCATTTGTTGAAGTGATATGGTCTCAAGTCTTTCTAAAGTCCCTCCAAGCACTTAAGCCTCACAAGCTTTATCAGAAGACAGATCGTTACCACCTCAAGGAATGAGATGCTTCTCACTATCAATCGATGGCACCAAGCAAAGATGAAGCGGGCTGCCACTTTATAGAGGGTTGAAACCTCAGTTATGCTTGCCAAGAATGCTTATAAGTGAGCTGTGATAGTCGAGCTGAAGTTGGAAGTGGCAGAAGAGGGGATTGCTACCCTATCAGAACTTTTGTTGATCACACAGCGAGAGAATCAGGAGCTGAAGGCAAAAATGGAGACCATGAAGTTTAAAGTGGATTTTTTTGAGGTTCCCGTTCCCATCCACAATAGTCAAAAACTCTTAACGAGCCACTTTGGGATGACAATGTCACAACGATCAACCGATTAATTTGGTTAGCTCTTAATGACCCTAAGATAGTTGTCTTGGATGATTTTGTTGTGTTGTACACTAGCTCTAAGGGATCTTTGGGAGATGTCTCGAACAATGGAAGAGATAGAGGGTCCTCCACTTTGAGCACTAATTAGCCTCATGAGACTTAGGAAACTTTTATAGTAAAAATTTTGTAAGAATGTATTTTTTTTGTAATGAACTCTTTTGTATAGAAACTTGTACATTTTTATATTAAAAGATGAATGAAACTTTCAATTATCTATTTTTGAGCTTTGCTTCTTTGGTTACTTTACCATTAACACACTATTTTTTGTAATAATTTCTTGGTGATGAACGTTGGCATTAATTGATGACTTTGATCCTTAGAAAGATCATCAGACTTCTTTGATATGTCACGACATGGCATAAGTCTTGCACTGGCTATCTAATTTGCTAGGTCATATTGTCACCTCTATCAGATTGCACATTTTGCTATGTTTTAGTCGGATCTTGTCATTGTCTTTGCCGGGGTAACTGTTGAGAGATGTTGTTGAGGTGATTTGTCATACCCTTCATGGAGCTTGTCCCTAATTGATAGTGAACCACCTTTAAGGCTTTATCCACATCAAGCATTGAGACATGAGCTTTTTGATGGTTGGCTTTGAGGGTCAGATTTTGTTTTAGAATACTGATCGGGCATCTATGGTGATATTGTTGGTCGTCTTTATTATTTTCTACATATCTTATTTTTTATTTTATTGCTGCTAGATTATCTATGGTATTGGCGCCCATCTAGCATTGTACAAATTTTAAGGTTTTAATTGCTTGGTTGGATTGTCACCTTGGTCGAGCCTCACCTTTCACTTGGACATAAGAAGATCTTATTGCTACTTTTGCAGGGGCAACCCATGAGACGTGTTGTTTGGGTGATTTGTGTTGTACCCTTTGCAGAGCTTATCACTACCAGGAAAGAAACCACCTCCATACCTTTATCCAATTCACTTTTGGAGACTAAGGTTAACGATGTGAGAGCTTTTTGTGTTGTTCCACCGATCGAACCTCTTTGAGGTTGTTGTCGGTGTTGCCACTTAGGTTTGAGTTCCCTAAGTGTCAATTGAACTTGGGAAAACATTTAAAAGGTTTACATATTATAGTACAACAATTAAGTTTTGAAATGAAACTTACTTCATTTGTTGAGCTAGGTGTAGTTGCCCGCAGTCAACCAAGCATTGTGTAAGTATCATTAGTCGACTTTCTTTGAGAGACTGTGATACACCTAAAAAATGATTACTTTTTCATATACATTTGTATACTTATTTTTTATGATATTACACTTTAATGGAAGATATTTTGCATATTTTTGACTTCAAGTACAAGAAATAGACTTTTGGAGATAATGAAGCAAAAAATGGTACAATTTAGACTCAAAACGAACAAGGAAAAAATCCTGGCCTGCCACATTTTGATGTTTTTCTATGTTTAATCTTATTTACATTTATCACATATTTTTGAATGAAATTACACTTTAAAGAAAAGTTGTTTTCATACTTATTTTATAGGTATAACAATTTGGAGCGAAACAGAGATGAAACGGGCTAAAACATAGCTGAAATGAGGCGAAACAGAGCTGAAAAGGAGAAAAATAGAGCAAAACAATGGAGTTGTCTGCAGGGTAGCACCTAGACACCCAAAACCGGTGCTTAGGCGCCAAATGACAGAGAAGACGACACCTAGGAGCCTGAAACTGGCGTTTATATGCCAGAAACGGTTAAGGGGCGAATTTTTAGTGGTTTTGGGCTATTCTGGGTTGTTATGGAAGATTCAAAACAACTTGCAAGCCCCATAGAGTGGTTCAATGAATCTAGACACTTGAAAAGGCTTTCGGATGAAGTGGTGTGTTTCTTAGAGTGAAGAGGTGTGTCTCTTGGAGTGAAGAGATGTGTCTCTTAGAAAAATGTGTTTTGTGTTTCTTTAAAAAGTGGGGCTTAGCGCCTCTCATAAGGATTCTTGAGGGGGATCTTTGGAGAGAATTTTGGTGTGATTTTAGGAAGGAGATGGAGATGTATATTTCCACTATGTCTAGAGAGATTGGTGAGGGATTTTGAGAGATATGTGTAAAGGAATTATATGAGCATTGCATGGATCATCAAAAGACTTTGTTGAAGGGATTTTCATCTTTTTTCAAAGGAAAAAAGCTAAGTATTGTGTTTTTCATTTTCTTGTAATTGTTATAAATACTTTCAAGTGGATTTGTTTTGATTTAATGAAATTTTTTATTGTGTTTAATCCATGCTTTGTGAGCGATTTTTTTTACTCTTTTATTTTGATATGAAGCAGTGACATGAGTAGGAAATTTTGTTTCATGATAGAATTATTTTTAATTAAATGTGATAAGTAATATCTCATTCGTTTCATTAACATAACTTAACTGCAATATGTTATGTTAAAATCTAATGTAAGTGAAACTAAAACTCGGGAAGGTGGTTTGCCTTTCGTGTGGGCCTCTGCCCACCTTGTTTTATGCTTTATGCCTTGACCCTTTAGATTCAGTGACGCTTCCCTCGTTAGATGGTTTGCCTTTGTGTGAGTATTTACTCACCTTCTTTTATGCTTGATGTGACAGCCCTTCCTCGGAAGTTTTCTTGCCTTTGTGTGGATTTTCACCTATCACCTTTACCCTCTATGCATCAACCCTTCAAGTCCCGGCAAGCTTCCTTCAAGAGCCAACATGTCGTTCATGTGGGGTTCTACCCGCTACTAGGAGTGTAAACAAGCTGAACACGAGCAAGCCCAGGCTCTGCTCGTGTTCGGTTCATTTATATTTCGAGCTCAAAAAGTGTGTTCATGTTTGGCTCGTTTGTTTAGTGAGCTGAACACGAGTTGCTCACGAACAAAGAGGCGTTTTGACAACCCTAATCACGTAGCCATAAGATGTTAATGGGTTGGGCAAGATTAAAAAATTATTATTTATTTAAAACTTCATTTGAATCTAGTTTAATATTTTTTA
>NEWO01000009.1:3765671-3794984 GCA_003013225.1 Phalaenopsis aphrodite
CCCACCATTAGACTCAGAATGCAAATTGTGTTAGGAGTTCAGTGTAAGTATGTTTAGCATACATGACATGCGCTCCTATGTGGTCATGTAGGTGGGTACTACCGGCTTGTTATTCCTCTAGCGGAAATCATTGAGTGGCCCCTGGCATGAGCTACCATGGCAAGTTAAGCCGAACTAGCTGCAACGAAGTCTGTCTTGAATAGCATAGAGAAGCTCGACTTAATCTTCAAGTGTAAACTTGCTTGGAACCAAGCTCGGGAGTTCTCTTCGGATCTTCTTGGGGATTCTGCCTTCATACATAAATCTTAAGCCAAAAAAATTGAAGATATTTTAATAAGTATAAAATCTTCGATAGCAACAATTAAATTATTGACAGTCATTATCTACTAACTAATTCAAACTATTGACCTATTTATTAAGTGCATGTAAAAATTGGTGGACTAACGTAACCTCCCAGAGAATTTAAATAATAAATAAATAAATAGATTTATTCCAAACGTTTTCTTCTTTTAAACAATATCGAATTATATCACACTACAGGTGGCTTCTAAATTATGTTTTTTTTTTATTATTATTATGTCAAATAAGCCCCTTAAACTACACTCATACGTACGACATTAAGGGCCCGGTTGGGGAAAAATTATTCCGTGCGGACACCGCATGCAGGATGCATAAGGTGCCCGATCTCGGCCATTCATCACCGTGGAGATGGAATATATATATATATATTTTTTTAATTTGAAAGTGGGCCCATCTCCGTTGTGATGGACGGCCGATATCGGACACTGCATGCATCCTGGTGTCCTCACGAAATATTTTTTTTCTGTTTCGAGCAGCTTATAAGTGCGGCAGTGTTTTTGAAAACGCTGTCTAACTGTTTGGTTTGAGCGTTTTTTAAAACGCTACTTGCCACGAAACGCAAACAGCAGACCGACCTCCGAACTCAAACTGTAAATCAAAGTACGCAGCGATACATAATGAAACACGGTCAACATACTCCTTACCTTACAAAGACCGCTGATGTTCGAGTTTACTAAAGGAGTAACGTATAAATCATGCTGGATGCTGTCAGCACGTATATGTACTGAAGCCGAGAAAGAGCACTTACGTTACAGGCGCCTGTATGCTTATAAAAGGAAAGCAGAGGAGATGAAATAATGCATCTCCTCAACTAGATAGTGAGGGGAAGAAATAGAGAGAGAGAGAGAGCATTTATGGAGTCTAATAACGCAGATGGGAGAGAGATAAGAGGAGAGATTGCTCCTGGTAAGGGAAGTAACAGAGTGTCTTCAATAGAAAATGGGAATAAAGAACAGAGGAATTTAGAGCTACCTATAGCCACCAAGGAAGACAAGGTGAAAAAACACTAGTAAAGATATGCAAGAACTCTGTTCCACTTAATTTTTTTCTTCTAAAGCTGATAACTTTCTGCCATCTATAGGCACCTGCATGGAAGCAGTTTTTGAGGCATTTAGGACCTGGGTTTCTGGTTTCATTGGCTTATTTAGACCCCGGAAACTGTAATTAACCTTTCCATATCTTTATCTGTGTTAATCCTATTCTTCATTTTAACTAATATTATTGCTGCAGTGGAAACTGATTTGCAGGCAGGGGCTAATCATAGATATGAGGTAAGCTATCACAGAGTAATTAATTAAGTTCTTTTTATCATTTTTTTAAAGAAAAAAAAGTTTTAATTAGAGAAAGGGAGCTAACACAGAGAGCTATATGCATGCAGCTATTGTGGGTTATTTTGATTGGGCTAATCTTCGCGCTTATAATTCAATCACTGGCTGCAAATCTTGGAGTGTCTACAGGTGACAATATGGTCCATCTACGCTGCAAAAGATAAATCTTTAATTTTTTTTTTTCGCGTCCGTTTGGGGCAACTTATTTGGTGCGGTGGCATTTTGAAAACACTTCTGGTCTATTTGGAAAATGGCGTTTTCACAGCTTATACGTTTTGAAAACACTGAAAGTAGTGTTTTCACACCACACCTATCTAGGTTCGATGGCAGCTTTCTGGCAGCGATCTGAGTTTTCCAAAAAATAAAAATTTGTAATGGCCACCGCTAACCTAACTTATCAGCAGATTATCCAATAAATTTTAGCTGTCCCAAACAGTAATGTCTAATCCTATATTTGATGATATCATAAGAGTGCAATTTACAAATATGTAAGAAAATAAATATATATATTTCTTATACAATCTCTATTACCTTATAATTAAGCATGTATTTGAAGAAAAATCAACTTAATGGGAAGCTCATAGTACAGTTGCTTAATATCACTATTATTTTACTAAATTAAGCATATCCTTAATTTTCCTTCATTTGTAAGATGCCAATTATGTATCTCTTATTATGCAGGAAAGCATCTGGCTGAATTGTGCAAGGCTGAGTATCCTTTATTTGTCAAGTACAGCTTATGGCTACTAGCAGAGGCTGCAGTAATTGCTGCAGATATCCCCGAAGGTGATTATAACTATTCATATCCTCTTTCTCTGTCATATATTCCCTTATTATTATATATATATATATATATATATATATATGAAGTATAGATATTGATGTATATTTTTTATATAAACGTGCAGTAATTGGCACTGCGTTCGCACTTAATATATTGTTCAGCATACCGGTCTGGACAGGGGTTCTCATTACTGGATGCAGCACACTTCTGCTGATTGGTTTGCAGAGATATGGGGTGGGGTTGATCAAACCAATGATTCATAGAACATGTAAGTTTATAAAAATAACTTTTTTATTAATTGTAATTTGTAAATGTAAAAATTGACAGGTGAGAAAGCTGGAGCTTCTGATATCCATGCTTGTGTTTATCTTGGCTGGTTGCTATTTTGGTGAATTGAGCTATGTGAAGCCTCCTGCATCGGAGGTTATCAAGGGGCTTTTCGTGCCTAGGCTCAAGGGAGACGGTGCCACCGCCGATGCTATTGCTCTCCTCGGAGCTCTTGTTATGCCGTAAGAAATCTCTTAAATTGTATAAAAGTTGGGGACTAAAGTAGAAAATAATGCAAAAATTGAAGATTTACATCAATACCTCTCAATTACATCAGGACTTAGAGTTACGTTCGAATTGGGATATCCGGTTCTATTACAGGAATATTTCATCCGCGTTATGTGTTAAAATGATGTGTTATTCGAGTATTATATAATGTTATTCGATTATTTTGCAGTGTTATTGGAATATTCATCTGCGTTACTTAATTTGGAGCCGAAGTGTTATTGGAATATTCCCCCGCGTTACTTGATTTGGGGTGGTGTTATTCCAATAACATAGTGGAGATTGAAATAACACAGGGGATATGCCGAATAACACGGTATCAAATCAAGTAACGTGGGCGCATATTTCAATAACACTGCGAAATAATCGAACAATATCATATAATACTCGAATAACATTTCTTTTTATACAAATAACACAAATGAAATATTCCTGTAACACAGCGAGATATTTATAACCATTGCAATCTGAACGTAGAGCTACGTTCAGAGTTCTGATGTAATGTTTTTCCAAAAATTTGAGACTAAAGTATAAAACAATGCAAAAATTGAAGGTTTCCATACATACCACTCAATTCCTAGGCATCTACATATCTAACACCTAAAGTTTAATTTTTTTTGCATATATGTTACTTTACTTTAAAAATGTATAAAATTTAAACTAATGATATTTTTTGTGTGATAAGAAAGATTTGAGTGGTATAAATGTAAAAAATAAAAGTACTATGTATGTAAATGCCCGAAAAATGTAGTGATAGATTGAAAATCCGAGCATTATTCTGCCGATTTACTGCTAAGTTTTATGAACTAATTGTGAATGGCAGGCATAATCTATTTCTTCATTCTGCGTTGGTGCTCTCTAGAAAGATTCCACCCTCTGTGAAGGGAATAAATGTGAGTGCCAGCATGCATTACCCTTATTTTTTTGTGATTTTTTGAAATATTAAGGAAATTATAGGAATTTATTTTTATTATTTAATGTTAATATGAAGCTGTTCCAAGAAAATTTGGAGGCTTTGCTTTGTTGTCAAACAAAATGATTTACAAGTTGGTGGTGGATATTCTACTTATGTTAGGTTGATTCCTACAAGCATCCCACTAACAAGAAAGTAAATGAATAAATAACTAAAAATAATACAACTTATATGTGCACAAATTTTCATGGCATATATTTTTGATATAATGTGCAACACATTGATTGAAAATAGAGTAAGAAATTTTGAAGGATGAGGTAGAAACTCTTAATTTGTCTAAAAAAATAATTTAAAAGTGTAATGTGATATGGCTAGCTTTGAGGTTGGAGAAAATATTCTGTCTGGACGTTCCTACGTCCGGATAGCTAACTACCGGAGGCCACGTCCCCCGCTGATGACGTGTATGGCGACGTGACCTTCAGTGGTTGGTCGTTCTACGCGCAGTATTCGAACGGAATATTTTCTTATGAGGTTGAGAGTTAGGCTTAGCCGCTATCATTGTGCCCCTTATTTGATTGCACCTAACTTCTAACTTATATAGCAATTGATTTACCCAACTTATGGCCCTAAGTGATAAATTCAAGGCAAATTTATCCTTTTATAATATTTTCTTCACCAATTATATACAATCTTAGAAATTAAATCTCAATATTCATTGTGGCTTACAATCAAACAATAATGTGCACAAAATCTCATTTTGATTATTAATCGAGCATGTAAAAAAACATATAGATGATAACTGAACGAAATCAAACAGTGTTACAACCTTACTTTTGTCAAATTTCCTAACAAAAATAAGTGTGAAAGCTACTAATATTCTTTTTTCATATGCATCTGTCAGAGTGCGTGCAGGTATTTCTTGATGGAGAGCGGCTTAGCACTATTTATTGCGCTACTCATCAACATTGCTGTTGTTTCTGTTTCTGGAACAGTATGCTATGCAAACAATCTCTCCCCAAAAGAAGTTGATCAATGTGGCAATCTAAACCTAGACTCGGCTTCCTTTTTACTCAAGGTTCAAACTCCTCTCTCTCTCTCTCTCTCTCTCTCTCTCTCTCTCTCTCTCTCTCTCTCTCTCTAATCAGATTTTGATAAAAATATGGGCAGGGTTTTTATCATGGATTTTGATATTTGGGTGAGAATTTAAAACATGTATTTTGTTTTTAAGAAGAAAATGATGGTAATATTTTTAATTTCATGTAATGGAATTGAGTTATATGAATATAAATATGAATGTTTAGGTGTTGTTACATATGCAAATATGAATAAATCGTGTTGTATGGATTTTGCACAAATACCTCGAGGATTCCCCGATCATTAATACATAGAGTCCTATAAGCATATCTTGAGTTGGAACGGAAACGTGATCCCCAATAGTTGGAGACGAGAGATTCATATGAGAAAACACGAGTAAACGAGCTTCCAAAGATAAAGGCACTTGAACAGCCATTTGATCCCCATCAAAGTCTGTGTTAAAGCCCTTACAAACTAAGGGGTGTAAATAAATAGCACGTCCCTCCACTAAAATGGGTGTAAATGCCCTCTTTTTTTTCATCAATAGGAATAACACTAATCAACTTAATTTCTAATTAAATTAAATTGAATAAATTCTTTTTTTATATATAATTTCATTTAATATAATGTATTTTCCTTTTATTTAAAATTCAAAATAATTGCAACTTCCTCTTAATTTTATTGCATGGGCAGAACGTCTTGGGCAAATCAAGCTCCACTGTCTACGCAATCGCCTTACTAGCTTCTGGTCAAAGCTCTGCAATAACTGGAACTTACGCAGGACAGTACATCATGCAGGTAATTATTTTAAAAACTTTAACAAATACATTACTTTATATATATATATAATAGCAAATTAAGTAATTATGAAGTTAAAAAATGTTGAAAATGCAGGGATTTTTGGACTTGAAAATGAGAAGGTGGGTAAGAAATCTGATGACTCGATCAATCGCCATCATTCCCAGCCTCATCGTCTCAGTCATCGGTGGATCCTCCGGTGCAGGAAAGCTAATTATTATTGCATCCGTAAGCACCTTTCTTACTTATCCAATTGTCCAAAATCAAAACTTGAATCTTTTAATTCTTAGTTTACAATCATTTATTTGATCTGAGGTTTCTAATATTTTGATGTGCTCTTTGTTTTGGTAGTGATATAATAATCCAAACATTCAGCCATATGAAGAATTTAACTTAGTTTTTTTTGGTCAATAGTCATCAGAAAACAGCCATTAATTAAATTAAGTCCTGCAGATGATACTGTCGTTTGAGTTGCCATTTGCTCTCATACCTCTTCTCAAATTTAGCAGCAGCCGAACCAAGATGGGTCCCCACAAGAACTCCATCTACGTGAGTATTTCTATTCCATGCTGTGATTATACCTAAAGCTACGTTATGATTGTAATAGTTAGAAATATCATGTTGTGTTATAGGAATGTTGCATTTGTGTTATTTGTAAGAAATGAAGTGTTATTCGAGTATCATATGATGTTATTTGATTAATTTGCGGTGTTATTGGAATATTCTCTCGCGTTACTTGATTTGGGGATGAAGTGTTATTGAAATATTCCACTGCGTTACTTGATTTGGGGCTGTGTTATTCCAATAACATAGTGGAAATTAAAATAAGACGGGGATTATGTCGAATAACACTGCCCCAAATCAAATAACGCAGGGAAATATTTCAATAACACCGCAAAATAATCGAATAACACCATATAATATTCGAATAACACTTCATTTTTTACAAATAACGCAGATGGAATATACATATAACACAGCAGAATATTCCTAACTATTGCAATCCAAACGTTCGGAGTAGCTCTACGTTCCGAGTCCTGATCTAAAGCTAAATATATATATATAAGAAACAAATGAGATTTATATGAAAAAAGCTTTAATCTCTGCAGATCATTATTGTATCATGGATCCTCGGTTCGGGCATCATCGGGATAAACATATATTATCTAAGCACTGGCTTCGTTGGTTGGATTATCCATAGCAGTTTACCGAAGGCTGCTACTGTATTTATTGGAATTCTTGTGTTCCCTCTAATGGCTGCCTACATTGTATCAGTTATTTATTTGGTTTTCAGAAAAGATAAAGTTACCACTTTTGAGGATAACTCAGACTCCATTGAAATGGAAATGGAGAAGGGGTTGCCTCACTTCAGTGGCAACAAAGAAGGTGGAACTGTGCCTTATAGAGAGGATCTTGCTGATATTCCTTTTGCAGAGTGAGGGGGTGAGGCATGATGTGGGGACGAAGACAGTAAAATCATGATCTATGTGATTTTATGTACATTAGTGAGGAAATGTATTTTCTTAGTGGTTTTAAGTGAAGGGGTTTATGTGTTGTTATTCCTGTATTCAGATTGAGAGAAAAGCTATTATTGTATTATGTATGAAAATCTAAATTGTGAAAAATGAATCAAACATTACAGGAAACTTATAAATTAGCATCAGAATTTACGTTGGATTTTCTTTCAACGCAAACTTTGCATCGAATTTCATCGATTTATCGTTTAGCACTACCAAATTTTTTAAAATTGGATGGAAGGAAATATTTTGGATTTAACACCCGATTTTGCGCCGGCCATTTAGTAACTTAATAGCGTCAGTCATTACTTAATTGCAACGGTCATGAAGGATGTAAAATCGGACACAAATGCCCTAATATGTCTTCCCCACGTGAGGGACGGTAAAAAGGGCAACTCCTAAGTGAATACGGCAAAATCCGGTGACTTAAACAGCTTTGAGCGACTTTGACAATATTTCCACCAGCCAAATCATGTTTCGGGCAAAGTAAACTCCCATTCGAGCTTTAGGTACCTTTTTTCTCTCGAGTCTCCCCTCATGAAATTTGGGATTTTTAACTTTTAGGGTTTAGGGATTTTTTACCCTAAACATATTAATTGTATAGTGTGAATGTTAAAAATGAAGTTTAGGAGATATACTCATTGGCCTATAAAAAGAGAAGCATAAAATTAAATTAGAATCTGCAGATAAAAGTGCTTAGGGTAATGAATGGCTTTAGGCTTAAAGTTAAAATGTGAAAAAAAATTAATCCATGAAAGAGTTGGTGTTGTGGTGCTGGTTGAAAGGATCAGAGAGAGTCTGCTTAGATATCGTTGGAAAAGATTAAAGTGAGTTGGTGTTGCACCGATTTTAGGCATGTTGTAAAAAAATTGATCTTAATCTATTAATTAAATGAGAATATGACGCTCAATAGGACACAATGGAGAAAGAACATTCACGTGGTTGGCCATCCTTAAAGGGAAAAAAGTTTTGTTGTTTTGTCATCTTAAACTTCGGTCATCAAAAAACGCAATTAGGATAGTAGATGATATAGATATGACTTCTATTAAGAAAGTTAAAGGCAGACCTAAAAATACCAAGGCATATTGTTTAAAAATCGATCTCAATTTGCTAAAATTAAATGAATAATAACACACTCAATAGGACACAATGAAGAAAAAAGATTGATGTAGCCAACCCCACCAAAATTGTATGGATGAAGTTTATGAGATATGTATTGTCTATACGACTAATATCTAATTGTACTTATTAGTAAAATTATATTTTTGTTGTGAATGGATATTCTAAACGTGAGTTCATATATGAATAACGGATTATATCCATGAAGAAAAATACTTTCTAACGCGTTTTTGGATGCTGTTGAGTAATTTGTGCAAGTTGTATCATAACTGTCTATTTACCTTTCAAAAGGCAAGTTCTGATGCCCCTATACGAGGCACAAGAATCAAGCGTAACTATGGCCTGAAGAATTTAATTTGTAAAGAATTGAAGTTAGATCTATATCATAAGGAATTTAAACATGATTATTAGCATTGAACTTCGAATAGTGAATTTGAACCAGATATTCAGATGATCATGTTGGAGACTCAATAAGTTATGTACTTCCAATTGCTCATGATTTTGGCCGCATGTATGAGGAAATGATTTTTGATGCCAGTAGAGCTCATTTTGTTGTGAGTGTATCTGATGATGATCAAGAACTGAACAATGAAGCACAATCATTCTATGAATTATTAAATCTTGCACAACAACATTTATAGGAAGGTTGTTGTTTGCATACGAAGTTATTGGTTGCCCTGAGAATGCTGAGTATCAAATCTGATTTCAACATGCCCAGGGAATGCTTCAATCAAATAGCAACATTATTGAAAGAGAAGCTCTGCAGAGAATTTAGTTCCAGAAGATTTGTACATAAACAAAAAGTTAATGTCGAAG
The DNA here is from genome assembly GCA_003013225.1 of Phalaenopsis aphrodite. Lineage (NCBI taxonomy): Eukaryota > Viridiplantae > Streptophyta > Magnoliopsida > Asparagales > Orchidaceae > Phalaenopsis > Phalaenopsis aphrodite. The sequence continues at coordinate 3,774,933 of NEWO01000009.1, forward strand.
TAGTGTTATTATCTAAAAAGATGGATTGTTGTGTTAACAGCTGCATTTTATATTATACGGAAGATGCACTGGAGATGAAATATAGATTTTGCAGTGCTGATAAATTCAAACCAATGGGGATAAAGAATAAAAATAAGAAAAACATTACTTACAAATTTCTCTTTTTACTTTCCCCTCATTCCACGGCTTTGGTGACTGTTCGCTTATATACACATAACTTCTAATTTGACATGGGATAATACAGAATCTGTTGGTTCTAATACTATGACTCGTCCTTCAGCTAGTGAAGCCTGTAAACATTGTGATCGCGGTTATCCTGGCTTTGCAGCTAAACCATGTGATGTTAGACTTATATAACTCTTGAATAAAACATCAAATGAATGTCTGAGTACCCCGCTGTTAGGTTAATTAAAACACAAGGTTCATCGAGCACATGATAAATTAATTCACTAAATCTAAATTTAACTTTGGATGATCAATGAATAGCATAATAAGTTTAAATGAACTTGAAACGGCTTAAGGGGTTTTAAAAGTTGTTTATGGTTATGCCCCGGACGCTTTTATGATCTTTTGGATATTTTGAAAAACAATTGAACTTATTATTCTTTGTTCAAGAAAATCATCCAATAAAACTTTTAGGGACCCACCAAGTTATGCCTCGGGACCCGATAATTCACCAAAATCAATAGAAATGCCCTACACTACTTATCTTATATTAATCTACCCAATGCTCAAGGATTTGGGTTTTTCTAAGGTATTTAAATCCTTCTGAGAAACTGAGGATATTTGTTTCTTCCATATATGGATCTTCGGACTTGTGTAAGTCTGAGGTCTAGGTGACTAGGGCAATGACGATAATGCTAATGTCTGCTAAAACGATGGATACAACATGATATTTTAGAATAGTATTGAATACCTCGGGGACCTTCAATAAGGAGAGAGGATAAAGACCAATGATACTATTCGACGACTCTTGAGAACATGATTGCCCCCGACACTCATAAGTTTCCTGTAGTCTTAGCTTGATCAAAATAATTAACCTGTGGACTACATAACTCTGCAAAATATTATAAATGAAATCTCTTTTGCCCGATAAAGTAAATTTTAAATGCATGAAAATTAAATTTAAAAATAAAAACTTATAAGGTCCACAGTTAATCATTGGATCAAGGTTAGGATTGCCCTTCGTAGATGATTGGGTTGGTAGCTCTTACTCAAGGTCGGGAAGTACACAATCTAGCTTTGAATTCCTACGTTTACCAATGTCTTACATTTAGCCCTAATCTTCTATATATGACTACGGGTGTTCTTTTACTTGCTCGTGTTTTGCTACGAGTCATTTTTTTCGACTTTTTCAGTACAAAATACTTCCGTTTACTTTTCTGTAATTTATTTAAATTTCCTGCAAATATATCGTGTTTTATGATGTTAATCATGCAGTGGTAGCAGGGGCCCATATACGCATTTATATTTTACGCAATGCAATTTTATTTATTTACTTTACAATATTTTCTTACCTGCATTTATTTACTTTATCTGTAAAGCTAAACCAAAACTAAAAATACAAAAACATATTTTCAAATTTAAAATAACATCTTTTTCAAATATATATATATATATATATATATATATATATATATATATATATATATATATATATATATATATATATATATATNNNATATAATACTTCATTTTGAATTTAGTGGAGTCCCTCGGATGAGGTACCTACGGTTGCTAATGAGATCTCCCCAGTTTAAATAAGTTTAACAACTTCTTTAGACTAAGTAAATTCAAAAGAAAATAGTGGTACCGGAATGAGAGAACTTTGGGATCCTAACCGGTGTCGCTCTAATCAACTTTAACTTCCCCATATAAGAAATTTGAACAAGAACAAAACCAAAACACTTAAACATACATGGTAAAACCTTTTAAATCTTAAACCTAGAGTTGTCACTTCGACGATGAGCTTAGAGCTGACTCTGTGGGCAGTATGATAAGAATGTACAGAAGAGCAACTTCGAGAGAACAAATAGATCTACAATAACAATTCTTTCCTTATAATTAAATAACAATGCATAGGACTTCAAGGTATTTTGTCTAGTACGACATAAATCCTCATTTTATCTTTATGTCTTTGCACCGCTATGCTGTGCAATTTAAACCTTAACTCGTTTTAGGCTCCAAGGTCGTAATTTGTTATAACATAAACCCTCATATCTTTCAGACTACTTGTATGATTGTATCATGTAAGTTTAAGCCCTAAATATTAACAATTGGCAGGATGAAACATATAATATTACCCAGAAATTGAAGTCAAACCATAGGATAGCTTGGGAAGTCATTAAGGTTTTCCTCATGATCCATGACAACCCCTAGTTTTCTTCCTTTGGATTTCATAATGACTGTTCTCATTTGATATTTTCCCATTTGACACTCCTTTGTCCGACCTTAAAAGTCCTAAACTTTGAAATTATTTAAGACAATATTTTCTGATCTAAATCGAGAGTTTTCTTAGGTGACCTCGGTCATTTAAGATGTAATTAACTATAGGAGTTTGCACTTATGGGAAACTTTAGAACCAAGCTTAATATAAACCATGTCTAATCTTTTATATTAGATAGGGGAAATTGGTTGGTTAACATAAATGTTTCACAGACTAAACAGACGTCATAATTTTTTTAGTTTATTTAATCGAACCTATTAGCAAGTAATGTGTATACTCGTCGAGATTGATGCATCGGTTGCAGTGTTATGCTCGTTTATTTAAATTATTGTCTATATGAGATCGGTTTGGTCTCGTATTTTCAAAAAAAGTTAAACTATTATCTTTCAAATCTATATATATATATATATATATATATATATATATATATATATATATATATATATATATATATATATATATATATATATAATTAAAAAATGTACCTTTCCAAAAAAAGGCAACTGACAAAGGGAGATAAGCGTGAGCTGAGACAGAGAGGGGAAGAACAAATGCGAGGACTTTAGACGGTGAGGGGGAGAGGGGAAGTGCTCGCTTCAGAGAAGAGAAATGAGTTATGTTGCACAAGATCTGAATTTTAGGTTCTTTGTGTTAGATTTTCATCGAATTTGCAATGAACAAATTTGACACAATTAAGCAACTACAAAACATTTGTTATTTGCGGTGGTATTTTTGTAAGATTTGTGTTAAACGTAGTTCGATTGTTTCAAGAAAAGTATTTGCATTGACTTTATAGATTCTAATTTAACTCCAAATTCATCGCAGTTTGGCTTTAGGTTTTGATATTTTTAGTATGTCACTTGTGCATCAAATTTTTTGCCTTAAAGTAGATCAAAATCTACCACAAATATCGAATTCCAATCTTCGCCGCACTTCAGATGCAAATCTGATGCTAAGATTTGCGTCAGAAAATCTGAGGCAAATAGCTGATTCTAATCAAAATATCTCATATAGCGAATTTCTAAATTGTCATAATTGTCAAATTGTTTAAAATTTACTCTTTACTCTTACTACCATGCCAAACAAGCTCACACACAAAAACTAACTAAATAGATAAGAGAGCATTTATGAAAGAAACATACTTTTCACAAGAAATTTTAGTCAATGAATCACAAGCCATCAAACTGGATGCCATTAACAAGTTGCATGGAATAAAAGCAACAATACATATAAAACTTCAATTTAGTAATACTTTGAACATTTGGAAGTCCCCCTTTGCTTAATTTAGTCATCTTATTCTCACTCATATTCTCTAAAATGGTAGAAGTAATAACAACTGCATTAACAACCACAGTAGAGCCTTGCAAGAGATATAGTCCAGCAGTATTCTTCTGTCTCTTCATCATAATAAGAGATCCTTTGTGGACCTTCAAAACTCTACCTTCACCAAATTACTTGTACCCTTTAGTATCAAGAGTACAAAGAGATTAGATTCATTTATAGATCGAGAACATGTTTTACATCTCCAAATGTTCTGTTGACTTCATCAAACATATTGATTCAAATAGCTTTGACATTGATTATCTTATAAGGAGCATTATCACCCATTAACATGGTAACCTTTAACATAATTTCATATATTGAAAACTAATCTTTATTGAGACACATATGAAAAATGCAAGCTGAATCAATAACCCAAAAATCATAAGGTTTTTTGTTGAAGACAACTATGAGTTCACCATCATTAATAGCTTCTTCAACAACACAGGATTCATTAAAAGGATTTGATTGTTTGTCATTCTGGTTTTAAGTTAATTTCTTATTTTTATATTGTAATTTGTAACATTCAAATTTAATGTGCCCCTTTTTTTATAGTAATTGTAGGTTTTATCCTTATTTCTAGATTTTGATCTAATTTTTGTATCAGCAACAGTACTCCTATCTTGATTTATAACTCGAACGATAAGGCATTCTCTTTAAGAATTTGGTTCATCCACAATTTTCTTCATATTCTTCTTAAAAAATAGAGTATTATATACTTCATCTAGAGTAAATGTCTCTTGTTCATACAAAATGATATCTCTAAACGGAATGCAATGAGCAAAATAAGATTAATACCAAATCTTTTTCATCATACTTCTTCCATGGCTTCAAAATCATAAATGATTTTCTTATAGACAATTAAGTAATCTATAATGGATGTGTCTTCTATCATTCTATGAGAGTACAAATGCTACTTCAAGTGCAGCTCATTGCCCAAACTTTTCGTCATGCATAATTGCACTAATTTGAGCCACAACGCAAAAGAGGTGTTCTCCTTTGAAATATCCTAGAAAAATTAAGTTGATAGATGAAGACGAATTTGAGAAAGAGCCTTCGATCTTTACGTTGCCTTTTCTCCTGCATCCATAATGAGGGCATCTTTTGGAACACAAATAATGCATCTTCAAGATCCATTTGTTCTAAGATTGCCTGCATCTCTAGTTTTGTGATTTAAAAAAGGAATGTCGTACTTTACTGTTGCCATCGTTGAAATCAAAAATGATTTTGTCGCCACTTGTTATAACTTGATATTTAATCGATGCGATAAATAATAAAAAAAACAAAAGAAAGAATATAAAAATATTACGTGGTAAATCCAAGATGGAAAAAACCACGGGCAAAGAAGTGAAATTCACTGTATCAAATAAGAGATTACAAGTGAAGAGTGTTTTGCACGAAACAGAAATGAGTATTTATAGTTTTAGCAAGACTCATTTGAATAAAATAATTAAAAAAGAGCCACTAAAGTAATATCACACGGATTACAATCTAAAGGTTATTATAAACTTGATCTAATGGTCGAAACCTTCAATTCCTTCGCTCATACAACCTTTTCAGAAGTGTTCCGACCCCAATTCTTATTTATAAATAAGGGCTTCAAGAAAAAAAAAACTAGGATTATGCAATAGTATTCTAGCCCAAATTAAGTCCAGGTCCAGTACATATGCTCTCTATTCATTTAGCTTGAAGAGAATTTTCTCACTATTCTCCCTCTACCATCAACTCTCAGCAAGCCCATAGTGATGCATATCACCTAACTTATATCTAAAAGACCTCAAAATACTGAAATAATTGAACTCAGTCCATATATCTACCCCAACTAAGTTGGCATGTTCCACACAATCGTTCAAGGAGACCTGCCTACAACAATTTATTGACACCATCGTATTTCATCCCTACACAATGAAAGCTGACAACAAGAGAAGCCACCAAAACATTATACCTATCATAGTTCTAAACACAAAAAAGATATTTCAAGTGCCTCCGTAACACCCATCAGAACACCTGTTCCAGATTGTAAATACTTAGAAAAATGAAACAAAATACACCATTCTCCCATCATGATTCTCATCAGTTTATGATCTTAGAATACAAGGTGTAAATTCACCTCTTTTCTCAATAATTCTGTCTACGGTCATGAAGAATAGTCCAGCAGCTGTCTACAACATCTCCTCACCGACAGTTCAAATGGACTTTGATGACATAGCATCATAATTTCAGCAGAGGAAAACAATTCTTCATGATTTTTTGTTCCAATAAAGACAATAAGGAATCTGGCGTTCCCCTCCATAATTTAATTTTGTATGGCAAAGTCACATGAAATATGAACGAAACTTGATCCGACACTGACAGCTTCAGTTTTTGTATTATGCCAACTTCTTCACTCTCTGCATCATTGTTAGGATGTTTCTATAGCGAATACTTCAAGCTGGTATCACATCTTACTGACTTTTCGTGCGGAAAGCAACCCTCGATCAATAAATGGGATTCCAATAAACGATATGTTATAGGAATATCACGTTGTGTTACAGAAATATTTTATTATCGTTATTTGTAAAAAATAAAGTGTTATTCAAGTATCATGTGATGTTATTCAATCATTTTACGGTGTTATTGAAATATTCTCCCGCATTATTTGATTTGGAAATGTATTATTCGTCATATTCTCCATGTTATTTTAATTTTCACGATGTTATTGGAATAACACAGCCCCAAATCAAGTAATACGGGAAATATTTCAATAACACTTCATTCTTCTCAAATAAAGTTGATGGAATATTCCTATAACACAGCAAGACATTCTTATAACACAATAATTATTACAATCCGAATGTAGCTCTAACTTTGAAGTGCTAACGTAAAGTGAGTAGGTGATGAATAACACCACATGATACTCGAATATTCACAATAAAATATTTGTGGACTCGACGATAGGCGGTGAATAACACCACATGAAGTACTAACGTAAAGTGAGTAGGCGGTGATCTGCAAATATTCCTCCACGTGTCTATTCAAAATAAAATATTTGTGGACTCGATTGCATTAGAAAGAATAATGCAGAGTGTCTGTACCTTTGTGAGGGAGAGTTCTAATCATTTCAATGCAGGTGCTTGAGTTTTAAATAGTGAACCTTTTCATTATGCATGCAAATTGAAGGGTGTGGAGATTTGTGTACAGGAAAACAGTAAATGACTGCATAACCTATTTAACTATAGATGTAATGTTAAGACTGAATTTAATGAAGGAATTCCATACATGTCTTAGTCTATCGGAATGCAGTAATGATAGATTATAGATAAACGAGCCACTTGAATTCCTTTTGTTTATTTCTACTGGTTGAAATGAGATGGTATCTTCTTAGTCCCAATTGCTGCAAGACATCGTATAATTTATTGCATTTCATCTCTTATATAATAGGAGTTTGATCCATATAATCATTTTCACCCCTTCCTACATATAACTATTTTGTTTCGAGCCCAATTGGATTCGTCTTGAAAAAAATTCAATTCAAAATTTTGGCTCATAGCTCTGCTCTTTTATTTCAATCTGAGCCAAAGTTCAAATCAATTTTCGAGAGATTAACAGCCTTCGAGCTACATGTGCTAAATTCATAGTTCTAACATCTCTAGGGCAGTTAATGATCTGATTTCGAGCCGAGCTAGAGTCAGCTTGAAATCGGATGAAGAAAAATTCGATCCAAAATTTTGGCTCGTAGCACTGCTCATTTATTTCGATCCGATCTAGATCCCGTCCAAAATTCAAATCAATTTTTAAGCGATTAACAATATTCAAGCTAAATTCATAGCCCTGCCTATAAAAGGGTATAATTTGTGACATTTTTTTTAAATAAGAAAGTTGATTAAAACCTGTATTTCAATTTATTTCATTTCACTCAAGTATACCTTTAGAAATATGCTATCAATCTTGTACTAGTTTTGCTATCTCATATAGATGTGAATATTTATCTTAATCATGGTTGGCTCTTTACTCAACATCTTATGCAATAAATTCACACATATAAAATTAAAGAATAAGATGATACATCTAATTACATATATCCATTTTATAAGCTATATGCTAGAAACTTTGCGATTGTGCTCCACATCCAAAAGCTACTACGTGGCGAAGGAGTTCAAGCTTATGTAACTATGATAGAAGCCGCCCCCACGACCTTAATCAACTTATTTTTTATATTTCCCCCTTAATTGTTTAAGAATTTTCACTCAATATAAAGCTTTGCTCATTAAATTTCATAGTCTCCCCCTTAAACATAAAGATATAATAATTTAGTTCTGATAGTATCTCAAACATTCAAAATTTGTAACAGTAATTTTGTTTTATTTCTGTGAATTTCCTAGTTGATTTATCACTTCAAATTTAAACTTTCCTCGTGGGTTGATATTTGGGATTTAAATAGAAAGTCGTATATTACTTGATAACGATACGTATACTTGCGTAGAATCCCAACATTAAGTGTTTAACGTTATTATTCCTAAAATAACACATCAAGTTTTTGGCACCATTGTAAAGTGGTGTCAACTTTATAAATTTTACACAACTATATTTTTCGGGATCAACGAGTTATGAGAACAACCACACACAATAAGCTCCTCTAATCTAAAGCAACCTCCTTTCCTAACATCAAGGAGGAGGATTTGATGTATTACCTCATAAAGGTTTTGATAGTTGAAAATCATGGCTTCGCACTACGAGAGCATCAATAAGAACTACATGCACGATGAGATGATGATGATCTTATAACTGAGCAATTCCAAAAGAAGGATACAATCATTAACAACTTTATAGGGTAAGTTGACTAGATGATATCACTGGTCGTTTCACTTCATATGCAAATGCTTCCATCTTAGGCACAACCAAAGACACTAGCATAACCAGAGCTAGACCCTACTTTATAGAGATTGTGTGTTGATGAGAAGTTGGTTAGTGTTGTTAGAAAAGTTCTAGAGTCTGTTGTAGTTCACAAAAATGAGCTCAAGCAATTTGTTGAGTAGTAAGAAAAGGAAGCACTCGCACAAGCATTAGAAACAACCTTTGTTCCAAAGGGTAGGCCATACCATAAAGAATTTTATGTTATGCGGTACCCTAAAGGTTTTGTACCGCCTTTTTTTAAGGTGTTTAACAACAATGGTATGTCTTAATAACAGCTCACCATTTTTTAGCAAACGTTTGCAATACAGGTGGTAATGATGCTCTTCTATTTAGACAGTTTGTCAGTAGTCGTTATAAATTGGCATTTAATTAGTATGCTTATTTGTCCAACGACTCAATCCAACCTTTTGCAAAGTTCAAAAATATCTTCATTAAGATTTCTATTAGGACTCATAATTGAACCATCGTGGGAGATTTAGTGATTAAAAAGTGCTTTATCTACATTTGTTGGCCCTGAGAAGAAATAAAAGCCCCATAAGGTCTTCAGAAATAATATCATTATGGTTTCTACTATTTGTAAGAGGAAACAACCAACACATCCTTCAGTCGAGTGGTCAACACAGGCTCCTTAACAGAAGATCTCTTAGTATTCTTAGTAATTTTTTCAACAAAAAACTCAATATTCTTAGCAATACGTTCAAGAATTTTATCAATAAAATTCATAACATTATGCTACACTATTGTCGTAGCATCTATTTCTAACATTAGAGAGTTTTATGTCAATCTCCCTGAGGCTACTGATAGTGCAGTGTTTGTTAGGGAGAAGTTAGTGAAATTCACTCTTTCTCGAACGAACTAGTTTTACCATTTGAGTGACGTACCTGACTGCTTATTCTCCACAATTGAGCCTAATGATCCGCAACTAGATGAGATTATTTTGTTTTTGGCCGAGGAAAAGGAGCTTGGAAAAACATAAGCGATCATAAGATAAATTTTTCTTCTTCTAATCTTAATGCTCCATCAAAAGCGTGGCATTATTTTATATCAGCTAGACTTCTTCCATCCACCAATCTCTGTGAGGTGATTGGAGAAAGGGCTACATTGAATTATTGTATCCAAACAATGAACATGATTGATATTAGCTCGCTCATTTACAATTTGTTATCAGTACTGTCAAGGGAGGTACTACATAGGGTTAGGATACTCTTCTCTTATCTTCACTCCGTGTCAACAATCTAGTGTTGGTTTTGAGACTTGGTAGGAGTTGTTGCAACCACTGAAGTCTATCAGTAAGGCTACTGTGGATTTACATGTCAAACATGATGCATTTGGATATGGGCCTATATCTTCTAACACTCCTTCTACCTCTAGACCTTCTACATCCCATGATTCTGCTCAACCTCCTACTAACTTGGATTCTATCTATGGTCATTTGAAGAGTCTAGAGAATGATTTCTCCTTTATGCAGGAGCAAATATCTGAAAAAAAGGTAATTATTTGAAACATTTAGATATGCAGAATAAGTGGTGTGGTGAATTTGAGGTTGGTTTTCATGCATCTTTGTCAGAGGTTTTTAGACGACATAACTTGATTGGTGGAGAAAATCCAATGGAATTTCCTTCGTACCCACAATATCAGATGTTTGAATGATACAAGCCTATGGATTAGGATGATGAGGATGATGAGGGAGATGAGTAGGAGATCTTTTCATTTTGGTTGTAGTAGATGTGGATAGTTGTGTTTTCCTTGTTACTTCTAGTTGTATTTTTATGGTGAACGTATGCACTGGAATATCTATTTCACTACACGTGCTTCGATGATTTGATTATCTTTTTTTATTTAGCAATTCCATATCAAAAATTTAGGGTTGTGATTTATTATTCATGCATGTTTGCTTTTCTATTTATACATGTACTTTTCTGATAAAAGTAAGTTATTTCCTTTTTTCCCTATTATATTCTTGCACTTAATTCTCTACCTTTTTAAAAAAAAAATTTTGGGGAAAAAGGAAAATTTTTTAAAAGCTAAACTTTATTTGTCCTCAGTAGTCTAAATTTAAAATTAAAATTAATTTAAAATGATTTGTGGTATGTGGTGTTACCTTTCGGGTACTATGATTTTGATTTTAGGGATGTTATAAAGAATTTAGTTGAGATTTTGGAAAAAATAAAATTGATATAAAGTTATGAAATTTTGTAAGAATGTAGGAAAATGATTTTACTATTACTAAAAATAAATTGCATTTTTGAAAAACTAATGATTCCTAGATCTATACTTCATAAGAATTTAACCTCTATTAAAATCTACTTTCAAATTAATACTAACTAATTTCAAGTGAAAGAAAATGATAATTTTTTAAATTTAGGAGAAGGATAGTGAAATTCAAAACAATTAAAGATTGATTCACTTACAGTAATCATCACATAAAAAAAAGAAGAAAAGATTGAAAATGATCCTAAAAGAAAAAGAAAAGCAAAGGAAAATAAAATGAAAAATAGGAAAAAAATAAAAAGTGAGGAGAAGCTTGAGGGGATGCCTACTTAATATTTTTTTCACTTGAATTTTCTTAAGGGAGAAAACTCAATTACAATCTTAAGCATGATTCTCTTTTAAAATGGTATTAGTTAAAGTTTTACTAATATAGCGCTTTAAAATTTTGTCTTTTACACTTTCTAGGAATCCCAAATTTGACAAATTGCAATTTTATTTTGAAGTTAATAGAAAATCAGAATTCCTAAGATGAATACAAGATAGTCTTATACTTTAGTTATAGCCCCATTCACTAAAATTTTCCCTAGATTGCACTATGACATGCTTGACACAAAAATATAGGATATCTTGAAGAAAAGAATTACATCAAATCAAAAGATAATTTTTTAAAAATTCTAGTATTACTTGAGAACAAGTAATGTTTAACTTTAGGGATTTTCATGTTTAAGTTTAGAGAATCCCATGTTTTAAAAATTATAGTATTTTTGACATGACCTTTAACATGTTAATTCTTCTTTTGTATTTTATATTTATTTTTTATGATATTACACTTTAATGGAAGGTATTTTCATGTTTTTATTGTAGGTATAATAGGCAAAGGAATTGGAGTGAACTAGAGTGAAAACAAAGCAAAATGGAGACTAATGAAGCATTGGAGCTCAGCCCTGAACTTGTACCTAAGCGCCTCTCTATGGCACCACACATAGGCACTTAGGCGCAAAACCTTGATAATTTTTCTAAGAAGGTTGCACCTTGGTGCCACATACTAACACGCTTAAGTGCCACTTGTTTCATCTGACTACCCAAGAAGATGGCGCCTAGGCACCTCAGTTGAGCTCCTAGATGTCAGAACTGTCTAGAATACTTTCTCAGTGGTTTTACATGAATTTGGAACTTATTTTGGGATGCAAAAGCCGATCGAAAGGGAGAGAACAGTCGGAGAAGCTTGGACATAGAAGAAGAGTGCAGGAAAGGGAAGAAAAAGAGAGATTTTTGTTTCTTTTTTATATTTTAATTTGAGAGATTTGAGTGTATTGTAAGGAATAGTTGTAGAAGTGCAAGGAGAACTTGGAAATAACATTTGGGGTAGTGTTTCTCTTCAGTTCTTAGGGAAGAAGATAAGTATATTGTTATACATTGTTTTGTATTAAATAAATTCATAGTGTATGAATTTGATTTGTCACAAGAAGATGTGTTTTGCTGATTTTTTCATGCAATCTGAGTAATTTCCTTTGTCCTTCCTCTTGTGATGAGACAGTAACATGTGTAGGATGTAGATTCAACTAGAATTAACTTCATTTCATGATTGTGATGGTTTTTTACTTTAGGTTTCATTTACATTTCAATATGGAGAGTTTTTGTGTTAAAATTTGTTGTGAAACCATAAGATCTGAGAAGGCTATGGCTTCAGCAACTAGTAAGAACCACATCGTTATATGGGGCGATGAAAAAGTATTTTGTTGATCTGTGCAAATATATAGGGATATAATTTTACCAGGGGTAACTAGGAGGTTTCTAGAGTGACAGACTTAAATACTTCCTTAGCTAACCTAGTTTCTTTATGCATTTTGAAAAGGGTAAAGAAAATGCATGCACATATTTGTCACAAAATTAATTAGGTATTCTAGTTGTTCTAAACCTACACTAAGTACTAATTTCTTTGCAAGGGGAGGTACTTATTAATAGCCTGCACTCTCCTATTTTAGTTAACTTTAGTATAATTAGTTTTTATGTAAATTTAGAGATTAAAAGTAGTTTGGTAGAATTCTCTAGCTAACACTAAAATTGAATTTATTTTCTAGATAAGACTAATTAAATTTAGTTTGAACTTTTCTTAAGTCTTTAAAATTTTCTGCCCTCCCTGTGTGTTCGATACTTGGGACTAAAGAAAGTCCTATATTTCTTGAACGATACTTACACTTACGTTATTACCTAGTGTTTTATGCTTAACAGTGGTAAATCATTGGTTTTAAAATTATAAATTTAAATCTCTAAATCACTAGGTATATCAAAGGCTGGTCACCTCCCGGTGAAATTAATAAAGCCTGACAGATCAAACCAAAAATCTTCATGAACCTCAGTTAGTTCATCATTAGGAGTAATCTAAGTATCGAACTGAAAACTAGATGGTGTTTCCTCCTCATCACCTCATGCACCACCTGTGGGAAGGGTGGGCTTTCTTTCAATCAATGTTAACTCACAGATCAAAATCAGCTGGATTGCGACAGTTGTTTCAGAGGTAGAAATAAGAAAGTTTGAACCTGATCGAGGATGCTTTCTCACTCTCTGAGGGTTTCTTCATCCTCGGCTCGCTAATAGAAGCCTTGACCATCTTGTCAACCTGTCACCTAACCTCCTCCACATCTGAGGTAGCCCATAACTCCCGAGTCATTCTCCCGTACTTACTTGGGTTCAAAACCCTATTTATTATGTCCTCATGAGTATATTAAACAATTAATAAACTTTTTCCTTCAACAAATGATGCCAAGCCTCACATCTGGGGTAGAATCCCCTCATGCTTGTAAGGCCCTCCAGACGGCTGAGTAGGGAAATCCCATTCTCTCGCCAGCACCAGGAGGAAGTTATGCTTCCAGTTCTTTACTTCATTCTCTAGTCAATCAGCCTAATCGTTCAAGTTGAAGAAAAATTAACATACTATTTCGGATCAACTCTGAAAGAAAATACATGAGAAAATAGTTGCCTCGGTCAAAGGATGTCCATTTGGAGCTAATAAATGACATAGGTCATCACAGTCGCAATGTAATTCACCTCAAGCTGGGCCAAATTACCGTCGTAATGATTTAGGATGGTCCGAAGCTCACGATAGAAAGGAAGATGAAGCCCCTGAGTGAATTGTCTTGGTACAAGCCACCCCTCATAATCATTAGTCACCTGGTCGTTCGAAGCAGGAACCTTCAACACTATATTGTCCTCGAAGACATATTGTTCATGGAGCCTTGAAACATAATCCGAGGATAGCACATAATACTTTTCCGAACTCCTGGGTGGATATTTAGAAGCCATAAAGAGAGGCTTACAGAAGTGACTAGAAAGAATAGGCGACCAAAGGAACAATAGAGAAAGGTAAGCCTACGAAGGGACTCCAAACTTACATATATATAAGAATCGGAGGGAAGGTGAAGAGTCGTTGACCATACCTTGGGAACATTAATCTCACGCCAAGTCATAGAAATAAAAATGAAAAAGTCAACCAGGACATTCACTTCAAAAGACACAAATCAAGAAATGAAACATAATTAATTTAGATATAAATAACATTACAACCGGCTCATCAGTCACTGGAGGAGAGACTAACCCATGCCTCAACTACTCCTTGTACAAAACTCAACCATCCAATTTAAATTAATTGACACTATCAACTTCCTCTTGAAACCTAGAAATCAAACATGCCACTAAAATTTTCGTTAAGTTCGTAGGCAAGAGTGTGGTTTACATTAGAATAATCTAGGTTGTGGTCTAGTGATCCTTTGCATCACCATTAAGCTCGAGAACCTCGGCTGATAGCTTCTTTGAAAGAGCATTCAGCCGTAACTTCAGCTTTTTACAATGGCTCCCCACTGATCCTCGGCCTCTTTCTGAGCTTCAAGTTTGCAGGAAAAGAAATCGGTCGTCTCATCCATGCAAAAAATCACAGAATCAGTCTACTCACTCTCAGCTGTCGTCGACTGATTCCTTGCAGTTTTTCAAGGAGCCAATGCCTGACCCTCAACAACATCAGGCTATTCAGTAATAGGGATTGCATTAACTACATAAGGAAAAGTCAAAAGGTTGAAAAACACCCCCTCGATGAACAAATCAACATCAAACTTGTACCAAAGAGTCGATCCTTCTCAGACTAGGGCAAAGACGAGGAACTCTCATAGGGCATGGGCAGAATAGTCACAGCTCCCTCGTTCTCGGCCAAAATTCCCATGGGAGCCCATTGAGCCTCCTCCTTCCTTCACCCGCTAGAAATAGCTGATCTTCCACTATGAATAGCAACTTGGCCCCTTGCGGACTTCCTACGCGACAAGGGAACTTCATCCGATGAATCGCTCCCTTGGTCACCATCATGCCCCACCGATGTCTCCTTTCTAAAACTAACTTCTTCACTCTCCTCCTCTTAGCAGGTTCGCTCTCTTGCAGGTATTCTCCTTGCTCGCTGGTTGAACCACTCTTGATGGCGGCTCTTAATGGATGCATTTGAAGGACGGAGCATCTCCATCGGCAATCCAAAAACCTTCATCAGAATATTGTCTGATGGTTGCCAAGGATTACTGCTCTTCTTACCACTCGCCCTCGGAATGCTTACTATAAAGAGCGATCAAATTGAACCAAGGAGAAATGTGGGAATCCCAGTTACTAATAGCAGCCTTTTTATACAATAACATAGCACAAAAATTCAAGGAATCTAATTATTAAATGATGATTTCAGAGGTTAAAGTTACAATTTAATGTAATATTTAATTTTATTATTTTTATCACAGTTGTCACTTTCAAAAACCAATAAAGTTGGGGAAGTAGATATGTATGACCGGATTGTGGCGGCACGAATCTTCATGGAAAGTCAAGGAGCTCGACAAATGAAGTGAGACCCCCAGTCAAGATGCGACGAATCATATCAACAAATTATGATGAGTATTCGAGAAAATTGAATAAGGAGATTGTCACGGATGCTCTATCAAGTTGCCTGCCTAATTAGTGAGTTGATTAACATGAGGTCGAGTGAGGGACTTCCGAGGAAAAGGCCAAACAAAAGATATTTTTTCATTTGACAAATAAGGCAAACGAGCTAGAATCTAAGAAGAGACCGCGTAAATATTTTATCGAGGATCTTCCACACCATCTTTGCACGACTTGGCCCATGATCTTCGAGCGAACAACACAACCTTGCAAATGAAAAATATGTTACCCTCAGTTAATAATTGTTTATTAGCCCAATTTCATGTATAGCATGAATTAATACAATGTCCCTACATTCACTTACGTAGAAAATGACTCAAAGGTAATAATGTAATAAAAATCTCTTCTATACCTATAAATAGGAGGCCATTTTATAAAAACAGGAGCTAGATACTCATTATTTTACTATTCTCTCTTTACTCTATCATCTGTGATTTACTCCTTGGGCGTGATTCTCAGACATTTTTGGGTTCAACAATTTTGCAGTAAGATGTCTGTATTTTAATAATATAAGATATATGTTCATTATGTTAATATTCTTATTAATTATAAAAGTTAGTTATTTATGAAGAGCATTTAAGTTAAAAATAGAATTTGTTTTCATTAAGTTCTTGTTTTATAAATTAATGGAGGATATTTATAGATAAATTGGGAAAAAAATATTAATCTACTTATTAAAAAAAATTACCTTAATTATTATTGAGAGCAAATAATGCAAATACATAGAATTAAAAAAAAATAATAGCAATACTAATTGAAAAATAATTTGATTAATGGAAATTTGTTTGAATCCTAAAGTTTAATTCTATCTTCTATGTTAATACTACCAAAGTAAGAGATATTAAGAAGTAATATGATAACAGAGATGAATGATTATATTTTCAAGTTATAGTAATATTTCTACTTTTGCTTTTATTCTTTATTTCAATTTTTCATTTTTATACTCCTTATCAATGAAATTAAACTATAATTAGCTCTTACATATCGATAGGCATGAAATATGCATGGAGATATATTTGCATAAATACTGGCACAATAGTTTAATTTTTCATTAAATGATATTAGTTTATGATCTGACTTTTTGATTATGTTAGAATGATATTTATTTACAAGTAGATAAATATAAAATGTTTCGTAAGTAAATAATGTATGTTATAAAGAATAGAAATATGGTATATTTGATTGTTGTACGTGCATACTAAGAAAAGGTGTTCACCCTCTTATGTACTAGCTAGGGATGTCAATATATCTACATGTGTAGATGTTTTTGTATCACCTCATGAAATAATAAAATTTAGATCACAAACTATTGTGTCAACTGAAGAATATCGACCAAAGATGAATACGTACATTTTCACCTTGGACAATAGCGGGTATGTTCTTTGTCCCGCTAAGTTGATGGGATACATTTTCAGTCATGTTGTATTAAGTTATGTTTAAACAATGCTTCTGAAATGGATGTTAAAGTTAAGAATAAGAAATATACTAAATTGAAGTCAAAGTTAATACACATAGAAATTCTAGATTAATTCCCTAAGAACATATCATGAATATACTATTTAGATTATTATATGATTTTTGAGGAGCTTCGGAATTGGTTGGGAGAGCTAGTAGTCTCGGCTTGAGGTCCTTCTATCTTTAGTTCAGATGTCCTTCCGTTCGATCAGCTCAAATTTCCTACCAAAGAAAATGATACTTAATGTTTCTGTCTTTTAACTATCTCAACACAGCGTCATTTGATTTTTGCCAGCAGAACTCGTTGGACTGTATCCTTTTGTCTTCCATTTCGTTAGATTTCTTTGAGATTCATGCTAAGACGTTTTTTTTATGTACAATTATTATTATTGCTTATTTTCTATGGATGTTATCTATAATAACGAGCAGAACAGGGCTAATGATTTTATAAGGGAAGTGTATATTTTGTTTAAATTTGAATACTTTTTATGCTATGGCTGTAATATTTAAAATTAAGGTGTGAAATAAGTAAAACTTGATGTTCGGAAAGCTCCTGCTACTACATATCTCCCAATTTTTTTTAAATAAAAAAACAGCAGAACCTAAACTCCCTGTAAAATGGGCGAGAATTTTCTGTCCGGACAACTGACGTACACCTACGTGCGGCACAGGTTATTCCTGAGTTATTTTCAGATTATTTCTGGGTTATTTTCAATAATCCTGAAATAACCCAGAAATAAAAATAAAGACCGCGGGCTATTTTGAGATTATTAAAAATAATCCAGAAATAACTTGAAAATAACTCCGGAATAATATGCGCCGCACATACAGCTACGTCAGAAGTCCGCACAAAAAAAATTTTGATAAAATGGGAAGCTTTTTTCATGTGCGCTGCTACGAACGAGCTTAGGCAACGCCAACTCGTAAATCCATTCCCTTTCCCAAAGCACAACATTCACTTAGCTTCCGTTCGAGCTATGGATGTCTTTATTTCAGCGTGGCGACAGTTTAAGGGATATGGAGCTTTAATGCGAGGAGTCTGATTGAGCCGGCGAGATACAGGCTGAGATGGCGAGATTTGCTCCACGTGCAGCTGTCACGTAATTCTTCTCTATGCACACATCTAACTAGGGGTGTAAACGAACCGAACACGAACGAACAGCGGTCGTGTTCGTGTTCGGTTCGTTTGAAATATAGTTTGTTTGAAATAGGCTCGTGTTCGAAATTGTTCGTGAATAGTCAGTTCGTGTTCGGTTCGGAAATGTTTGAATTGTTCGAATTGTTCGAATTGTTCGAATTCGAAATGTTCGAAATGTTCGAAATGTTCGAAATGGCTAAAATATTTGAAAATTTTCAAAATTGTATATATTTTTGCAATTGTTAAATAGACAACAATTTAAATATTAATTTTCATATCTTTTAAAAAATTGAATTACATCAATTTATCTTTTAAAAATTAAAATGCATCTTTACAAAATATATAAGAAATAATAATTACTTCTCAAACTACAAAAAAAAATAATAATGAACTTCAATAAAATTAATCAATGTCTAAAAACTCATTACATCATTATATCCAATAATTCAAAAACATTCCAATAATTCAATTACATAATAACGAATTGTATCACGCAATGTGGTACAATTTACTTCACAAGAAACTATCTTACATTCCATTTGACGCTGCTGTTTTTTCTGACTTTTTGATGCGCTTCCCTTTCTTTAACATGTCTAGGTATGTCATCTCTTCCTAAAAGAAAAAAAACAGTAACGTTTACACTATTTGATATGAGATGAAATTAAAGTGTGTAGCTACCTATTGATAATACTCACTCTATTTTTCTAATTAAATGATGGATGAAAACAAAAAAATAAAAGATTGATTACATTGACCTGTTGTTTTATTTGTATCATCTTTGAGAAGCTCAGTAATCCTCCTGAACAATAATCTCAGGAAATCTTGCGAGTCTTCCTTCAAACTCATTTCTTTCTTTAGAATCAGAGGGCATGACAAGCATAACCCCTTTTCCCGTCCATTTGTATATAGAAAAATGAAACAGCAATGTGCAGACATAATAAATTTGAGGCTAATTGTTTTGAAGAAAATGTGATCTTCAATATTTCAGTATTTCATAAAATGATATAAGAAAATGTTAGCCAATAGAAATACAACTTGCTCGATCCTGACATTCATATTCGCATCCAAAGTTATTTCCAAGATTCAACTCCAAACAACTTCAACCAAAGTAATGTATAAGCAATGACCGAAATTAAAAAGCAAAACTGAAAAGCAATAGCAGGTTGCCATTAATCTCAACTTTAGCAGGTTGTTATCACTTTTCCAAAGAAATTACTTATAAAACAAAGTTATTTCGAATATTCAGCTCCAAAGAACTTCAACCAAAGTAATGTATAAGCAAACAAAAGCTTATCTTAATGTAACAGCATTAATAGGAATGAAAGGAATGAATCTCAGCAGGTTTAGGTTAATCTCAGCAATAGGCCAATAGCACTGAAAGGAATGAAAAAGCTGATCTTAATGTAACAGCAATAAAAGGAACGAAAGGAATGAATCTCAGCAGGTTGCCATTAATCTCAGCAATAGCACTGAAAGGAATGAAAGGAATGAAAAATCTGAAAGGAACGAACAACATTAAAAAAACTAAATATAAATCTGAAAAATCTCAAAAGCTAAGACTGAAATCTCAACATTGCACTCAACAACAGCCATTAATTAAGCAAAGATGAAAAGCAAAGACTGAAAT
>NEWO01000009.1:3812401-3849414 GCA_003013225.1 Phalaenopsis aphrodite
TATATATATATATATATATATATATATATATATATATATATATATATAGAAACACACACAAATGTTACTACTTTAACCCTTGGCTATTTTGCAAATTATATAGAGTGATACTATATGTGTCACATTTTTATTTACAATTCATCAGTATATAGTGATGTTGCTTAAATTCAAGTCATTAAAGATATGTATACTAGAGCAGTTACTTAATTTTTAATATAAGGATGATTGACCAGGTATTTTCCTATTTCAATTGGATTACATCAGAAATCGGCTTTAAGCCCATATATTTTTGCTTTAGTTATAGATGATCTTACTAAGCATTTACAAGAGAATGTACCGATGTATGCTTTTTGCTAATGATATCATTCTTATGGATAAGAGTAGAGAGAGGTCAAAAAAAACATCAATTATGGAGGTCAACTATAGTCTCAAGGCTTTTGTTTGAGTAGATCTAAAATTGAATACATGGAATGTAATTTTACTAGTATTAGATCTAGTGACAGGTCCGTAATAATGGGTGATGAAGTCATTAAAAGGAGTGAATGTTTCATAAATCTCATATCTATTGTTCAAATTGATGTTCATATAGATGAAGATGTAATTAATAGAATTTAAGTTGGATGGTTGAAGTGGAAGAATGAATCATTTCTATAATGTGATAGAAAAGTGAAAGAATGTATCATTTCTTTTTAATGTTATTTGGTGTTATGTAACAATGAATAGACTCGTTTTATAAGAAGGTGGTGATATATGTGATATTTTATAGCGTGGAATGTTGGGCTACAAAAGCATAGAATAAAATTAAGATAAGCGTTGTTGAAATGAGAATGCTCGGGTAGATTAGTCGCTCTACACTTAGAGACAAAACACGAAACAAATTTATTTGTGAAAGGGTTGGAGTAGCTCCAATGACAGACATAATTAGAGAGAGTCACTTTAGATGGTTATGTCACATTAAACGTTATCATCTGAAGGCCCAATTAGAAGAGTAGTTGTTTTAGATTTGAATTATGTTAAGAAAAAGACAAAATGATCTTACTTTATCTGAATTAAAAGAAAATAAGACACTTGATAGGATGCAATGGAGTAAAAAGATTCATGTACCCGACGCTACTTAGTGGGATAAAGAATTTTTATTGTTGTTGTTGTTGTTGTATCATAACTATAGTTTTAATTTTCTTCAAAGTAGCAAATAATTATTTTAAGACTAACAGCCTAATGTTTAATAAATGTATTTTATTTTATTGATTGATCATATCTAATTGGCAATACATACTAGAAACTTGAGACCGTAGCACATTCCACATCATGCATTTTCATGAAAATCAAATAATGCTAAATCAATAAATGATAACACCTTTGGTCAAATGCAAACCAGTATTTAGCAAGGAACATTGTATGATGCAAATTAGAATATAACTCTTTTATAGCATTGGCGAAAGACCAGCAAAAATCAAAAAACAAAAGATAAGTGAGTATAAAATCTGCCATATGCCAACTAAGGTTGTGGCTTTCTTTAAATTTCTTGGGAGCTTAGTTGTCTCGATTAGTGAACAAGGTGTTAATTAATTTACAAACTCTAGTTTCTGGCTATACACAACAGCAAAAATCATGTGAATGTCTTAAGAACGATACACCGTGGACATGAAAAATATGTTATTGAAGAACAAATGCTTCAGTCCACAGCCTCGACATATATGTACATTTAAAGTGAGAAGATCACTGAGATTCTTTTATCAGCACCATAACTATTGATTGCATAGAAACAAAAATCTTTTATGCTGCTCATACAAGCTTTAAAGATAATACCAAACTTGTAAAAAACTATTGCAAAGTTCGATACCAACTCTCCACAGTATTTATAAGGTTTCATGGTGCACCAAAAGAATCCGTAGATGAAAAATCATCCATAAGGAAAGACCTTTGCATAACAAACTAGGTTGCAAGAGATCGACAATACAAATCCACTATATTTCCTATCTCCTCAATAAAGTTTCATGTGGCAATAAAGCAAGAAAATGACTTAACCCTTGAATTCTATAAGAGGACGAGTTCTAAATTACAACTTGTGAAAATTAGGAAAATTTTAATTAAACTTAAGGAGCTGGTCCATAATTAATGATTAATTACATGCATATAAGAATATCCACCAGGCTACCTTGAATTACGGAACTAGCTTGATTTTATATTCAGAAATGTCACAAATTTATCATAAGTAGTAGCATTCAAGAAAGTTGTTATCATTCATGAGATTGATTACCCTTAAATACCTGTCTCATTGTTGACCATTGCAATAAAATAAAAAGGTGGGATTAAAAATTTTTACCTGCTCCCGCCAAGTTACCAAATAATGGCCCCCCTGTTGTCAATCTTCGTTTCTCCTGGCCCGGTTCACAAAATATTTTAGAGGGCCGGACTTCTTCTGTTCTTAAAAAAAAGGTTGCAGAAGCCAAACCCTATTCCTCTCCCGCTAGTACAGTCCACTTCTCTCTAGTGACCGAATGCAACTACGGGATTGCTGCTAACAAAAAGTCCGAGAATTCCTTCCTCGATGGAATCGTATGGCTAGAGCTAGTTATGAAGCCAACGATGGGATCACTCGATAAGAAGACCTTCGAAACCCTCACCTTTCACTCTTGCTCGCAACCTCACTGAAACCCTCACAATACAGTAGCGGTTGAGAATAATGAAGAAAGCAACCACAAGATAACAACATGCAAAGACCTACGAAATTCTGGTATTATATCCTTCTGCACTAAAGAAGAGTCACGATGGGATCGCAATGTACAAAGACATCTGAAACTTTGCAGCTATGGCTAGCCGTGAAGACGACAACAGCATCGTAGTGTTCAAAGGCCTCTGAAATTTTTGTTCGCTTTTACTTCCTTCACTGGTTTGAACCACATCGAAACAAGCCTGCTCACCTTCATCCTTATGAATGACGTTGGCGCTTAATAAGAGAGGGAATGATAGGAACATAACAGACAGAGACAGAGATCTCCCATGCCCTTCAAAGAAAAAGCAATGAAGGAATATGAGATTGCAGCATACGGAGACCTTTCCTCCTGTATTTCTCTCTTTCAAAAGCAAAATGCCTTATCTCTGTCTGCTTGCCCCATTTAACAGCTGTGACCAAACTGGTGGGACAATAGAATCACGGTATACAAAGATACCTAGAACTTTAATTTCTTTCAGTTGCTCACAAATTCCTAGTTTGCTTGCTTCTTTTCCTTGTTGTTTTTTGTTTGTCTTTTATGCACGAAACAAAAATAGTTGGATATCAAATCGCCCGACTTATCCCATTTTTTTCACACTATAGAGACAATGCCATGTCCTCTCTTCTTTGTATATTTATGTAATGTAGGAGCCCTCCTCGCCTGCACCACTCAATTGCAAGATTCACTTAGCCCAAATACTTATTCTTTTCCTTAAATTCCTCTTTGCCACATTTCATACCTACTCATATCTCCCAATTCGAGATATTTTTTTCTTTTTGTCGTACAAACCCAAACTACCCAAAAGTCCTCTTTACCTCTTCATATATGTGTGTGTGTGAGTGCGCGCGCGCGTGTGTGGGGGGCTAGTCCTGACCTATTGGTAGAGCCGCCTCTTTGAAGGAGGTAAGTCACCTCAGGTCACGGATTAAAATCCTCACTGGCCAGTATGNTGCGAAATGTCCACAATGCCTCTGACATATTGGTCTCAGACTCTTTGAAGCTTGTAAATCCCCTCACATCACGGGTTCAAATCCCCCTGGCCAGTATGTCAGTAATGAGGGCGGTCCTCGAATAGTTAAGCACATAGGTGGCTGGGGGATCGTATAATAGCCTCCGACCATTCTTATATATATATATATATATATATATAATCAGAAGAATCACAGTAATAAAAGGAGTGAGAGAAGCATATAAAAATTTGGGCTCACATTATTTTTTGTGCAAGATAATCGTAAATTTACTCGTGTCTTATCGACAAATAGATTAGAAATTTCTCTCCGACCAAGGTGTCTCACAATATTGACCAGCGCATCATATAGACAGTTGGGCAGACAAGCATCCTAGATGCAACCCTCTAAACAAAGATGACACAGAAAGAATGCTGAAATTTTTTGGTGATTTAGACTTGCAAATAAATTTAAAATATGGACTTTAAGTCTTGGAAATAATCTTTAACAAAACTGAATTATTTGAACTTTAAAATGATAAATAAATGGGAGAAGAGAGAGAATAAATTGTGAACTAAAAGATAAATTTCACTACTAGATTTGCAACATATTTGCATGCAAACAAAAGGTGATAAAATGATCAAATTTAAGATTTGTGTGTAGCATAAGAAAAGTCAAGACATTCACATAAACTTTCAAGATATTTAAATGATTTTATGACTTTATATGACTTAAAGATGATGTTTGATTTGAATATAAATCCCCAAAATTTATGCAAGTCTTTCAAGATGCATGCTTTCAAGTTATATGCATGCATTTAAAGCATTAATACAATCAGTAAAATTTAACAATATCAAAGTTTGCATTGACACTTTAAGACCTTTTCTAACTTCGATACATTGAATTAAAATGTACAAATATTTTAGAAAATGTGCTACATCAAAATGCATGTAAATCAACAAATACACCCACATGGGCTCCAAGTAAAATTCTAAATGCTTTAACGACTTAGGAATGTTGCGCAGGTTAAGGTGAAACTTGCACTTCATATTTTAAAAATTAATACATCAGGCCACTTTATCGATAGGGTGAGGTTGTAAGTCTCACTCGACTAGCTAGTCCTCCAGCTTTTAAAGTCTGTAGTTGACGAGTTTAACAAATTCTAACAATGTTCAAATCACATACTTGCAAATCTCGCCCTAAAAACCTATCATAACTGAGCTTGAGGCAATTAAAGTTGATCGCATACCCGAAGTCCACTTAGATCAACGTGTGTAGCTTCATGTGACCCTCCTCCTGTATCATCGCAGCAATGGTCTCATCCAGTAAAGGGATAGTAGCCTTAGCTAGGAAGAATAATCTCCTTTGATCAAAAGTCAAGTTCAGATGGACCAAAAATTACATAGTCCTCATCTGTGTAAAGATCTCCCATTTCTTGCACTCTGGATCATCACAGCTCAACATCGGTGAGACGTGATCAAGATATGACCACAGTCGCTCTAGTTCTATGGCGTATTCCTAAATCGATCTATCACCCTCTACCACTATTTCTATCTCACGTTGAACCTGAAACAACCTTGTATGGTTCTCAACCTAGCATAGGCCCTCTTTAGCTTTGCCCAGATGTCATTTCACCTTTCAAATGTCATTCACTGACGAGGCAATCGATGGAACCATCGAGTTGAGAAGTCAGGTATAAAGTAAGGTGTTTTTGGTCCTCCACTCATCCCCCTCAGCATTGTCACCTTCTGGCTCGGCCACTCCCGTCAGATATCCCTCTAATCACTTCCCTACTAGAGCAGCCTCAATCCGATGCAACCAACTAAGATGCGTGGCTAGTCCATCAAGTTTCAAATCCACAAGTGGGAGATCTAACTTCACCCACGTCGAAATACGTGCTGAAGTGACGGCTCGCATCGAGACATTAAGTACCTGTATGAGCCCGACCAAAGCCTTCAGAACTTCAGGATCTAACTTTCATGGAATCTCCAATCCATTGACTCTCGCGCAATTTTCATCTACCAGTATCCTTCACGTCTGTAAGCTGTGATCAAATAGCGGCTCTCTGCAAGCTGCATTGGAAGTCACAATCTATTATCGGCTCGTCACCGCACTGGAAGTCGTGATTCGCGTTCTCCAAAAGTAGGGATCTTGTTACTACGTGATTGCATCGCAAATCAAAATCTTGTTATCGCCAAAAAGTCGCAATTCGCGATCTCTATGGGATTGCAGCTCATATCACCATCTTGTTACCGCCTAGAAGTCAAGACTCAGAATTTATGCAATTTACGATCCTATTACTATGGGATCGCAGCGAAGGACCTCCTTCGCAGTGCAGGAGGCCCGCAGAAATGTTTGAGCGATTGCAAGAATTCGTAACAAGAAGTTGTGTTAATGCTTTCAGGTGAAGCTAGGAGCCACGACCCACGAAATAACCCCTTCTGAGTGTTTCAGATTCGAGTAGGCCGCTAGAGCTTTCTCGTCTTCCTGTCGTCACTCGATCCAGTTACTCTGTTCACGCAACCTACCTGCGGCTAGGTTTCGCTCTAATAGCAAATAGAAAAAAATTGTTCAGAAAACATAATATGTACATTCATAACATGGACTTAAATAAGGTATTACAATGTTTTCCCTTTTTAATAAGATCTTTAAGGAACATGTCAGACTTTATTGGATCCCCTACATAATGATCAGCTCACAAAGATGTTCAGAACAAAAGATGCGCTATTTATCATAAACTACATCTATGAACCCTGCAAATGAAATAAAAAGAGTGAAAGTTACATATTCTTGAGGGTGACCTCTCTTATTTTGTGGTTCCAAATATTGGGCTTGCAATTTTGTAGCATTCAAAATGTACTAAAAAGGCTCTAAAGTGATACATCAGGCTTGTCTCATTAGCCAGAAGAGTATATGGATTCTTCAATGATTTATCGACACTAGTAAATTGTGTCAAGAATCTTCACCTAAAGTCAGAATATGAGGAGAAACTCTCTTTGGAATTGACAAAGCCATGATAATGATGTCACTGTAAAAAAAATAATAAATAGCAGGCATTTGAGAGAACTGAATCAATTTTCATGAACTAAAAATGAAGATGGGGGATTTTGGGAGAGGGAGGCATCTGCACTTTGGTGATTTCACAGAAAATGCATTGGTAAGTTGAGGTAGATGCATCAAAATCGAAAAAAAAAGGGGTCTTTTAGGGAAACTTTCTTCTGCGTGAAGATATCATCTATAATTGAAGTAGATGAAATGGCTCTAAGTCTAGGTTAATGTAGACGCATTAGAGTCATTATATCCTTGCTCTTAATGAAACTCAACATGAGAAGCAGTTCAAGGACTTGGGAGACAATTGCATTTTTTGTTATTTTCACAAAAAATGCATTGGTAAGTTGAGGTCGATGCTTCAAAATCGAAAAAAGAGAGGACTTTCAGGGAAACTTTCTTGTGAGAGAAGATCTCATCTATAATTGAAGTAGATGAAAAGGCTCTGAGTCTAGGTTAATGTAGACGAATTAGAGTTATTAGATCCTTGCTCTTAATGAAACTAAACACGGGGAGCAGTCCAAGGATCTCCTAAATTATGTATGATCTTCAAGCACTCTTCTACTTAATTGAGCGACCCAACAATTACTCTACTTTTTTTACATGAAAAATCTCTTTCATCAAAGTGTTTCACGATTTAACTTTATCCTTAGCATTAAATTCAAATATGACACTAAGACCATACTAACAAACATGGTTTAAACCTAAAAAAAGAAGGGAGAGAAAGGACTAGAAAGAGGCAGAATCTTCTAAAATTTCAATCTTAGAAAATAAAACCTTAAGCAAATCTAATACACTACTTCAACATTACAAAAACAGATTTCAAAGAATAAACAATAATTACAACTTGGTTATGTGCAAAACCACCTGCAAAAAAAAATAAAAATAACATAGCAAGCGGTATTTTCTCTTGCCACAATGGAAGGTAAAATGATTGAGTCACCACAAAAAATTTAAATGATTTTGCTCTGATTGGGCTTTTAAATTGGTAAATGAAAGCGCATATTCATCTTAGTAACAAGGGATCAAGTCATTCATTACGGTACAAAAAATCATTTGACATAGTTTAAACCTTATATGCACATATAGATGCAGCATGTAACCACCTATCATTTGATTAGTCCTATCACATATAACCTAGTAAAGATCAAGAATAGAAACCCATGATCCTTAACAAAAGTCATCAAAGATGCAAATCAAATTCACTGGGTATGGTATGACATCTTAGGTATTAAAAAAAAAAGCATAATTGTATCCCTACTAATCACGATTTTAGATTCAAAATGCTAGGAAATTAGATTAGATCTCGCTCCACTTTAATAAAAATTAAAACCGAATAAACAAAGATAGCGAACAAATGAAGCTATCAAACTGAATCACTCCACTTTTAAAAGAAATGGTAATTGGAAAGAATGAAGAATCTTTTGAATCAATATCATATCACAAAAACGACAGTTTATTTACCAAATATGGTGTCTAAAAGAGACTCTCATAGCTGTTATGCATGGACAACAGGGTGCTCTGCAAATCCCTATTGTTTCCTTTTTGCAGTCTTAAAATGTACACTTACAACTCCCACCAACAACAAGGGAACTCATACTATACCTGTCATAGAGGCTAGGCGGAAGCCTCCATGTTGAGGGAGGGTCAGCATGCCCTCTCTAGGTTTAGGGTTGCCGCCCAATTAAGAGTAGGGTCCATTCCTAATAATAGTAGGTCTATTTAAGTGTCTTTGATTTTTAGGGTTTTGTTTTTATTAATTTGAGTTTGTAGAGTTGTCGGCTCCTCTTTTTCCCTTTCTAAGATTGTGTCTCAGGGGTCCAAGTGTGCTCTAGTTGTATCTCATTTATGAGGTGGTGTATATCCCCTTTTAACCATTCCCCACTCTCAGTTGCATCAATTCCTTCACCCTAACTGCTTTTTAGCATGTTGGGGTCCAAGTGTGCTCCGGTTGTATCTCATTTCTGAGGTGGTGTGTATCTCCTTTTAACCATTCCCCACTCTCGGTTGCATCAATTCTTTTCAGCCTAGTCGCTTTCCAGCGTGTTGCCACCTTGTTCAAACCCTTCATCTGTTGTTAAACAGTCCCCTTGACGCCACCAACACCCTAGATATAACCCAAATTCTAATGTTGTGTTGTTTTGTGGAAGTTTTATATTTCCCTACTGCTTGTTGAAATTTTGGACCTTAAATTTTGTAATAATATTTTTTTTCCTTTGATGTTTGTTAAATTCCGATATCATTTGGTATCAAAGCTAGCACACCATAGTTTCATCCTATTGTAACATAAACTCATCAAACCATAGTCAAATCCTGACCTAACTCTGATTCTTCTTTTTTTTTTTGCAATCTAAATCATCCTCATATACCCTCTCTCACCTCCCAAACTTGAACCCTAACACCATGTCATCAAGGAGACAAATGTTGGAAGTCGATACATGGAGGATATGCAATGAAAATCTACAAACTTCAATGAAGACTATTTGAAATTGAGGAAAGGACCCATAGAGACATCACTATTGATCATGATAATGGAATTCAAAAAAAATCTAAATCCCTTATAGGATTGATTCCAGTGAAGAGGAGGATATGCCACCTCGCTTTGGGTCTCAATATTAGAGGAGGTCGAAGGATGGAAGAACCTTTGTAGGACATGAAGTCATGGGGATAAAGGTCGACTTATCGAAGTTTGAGAAGAGTAAGAGTCGGAGGGTGAAGTTTGTTGCCGCTGAAGAAAAATGTCTCTCTGTGGGAAGATGATCTGAAGAGAATGAGACAGGGAATGTAAGAATAAAATCACTATTTGGGAGAAGATGAACGAGATGCAGAGGAAATGTCTACCCCACACTACTACCAGGAAATGTTTTTAATATTATGTCACTTACATCAAAGAGAGTTGTCACTAGAGAAATTCACAGTGGAGTTTGAGTAGTTAATGCTAAAATGTGAGGAGCTAAAGAAGCCAGAGAAAAATAACAAATCAACGTATTCGGGATGCATGAAGTTAGTCATCAGCCATGTCGTTCAATTGCAACTTTACTAATCATTGAGTGATGTTCAAACCTTCACCACGAAGGAGGAGAAACAATAGAAACAGATCAGGACTTTATCGTAACTCGGACATTCATCCACAATAAGAGACAGTAGGAGTGCCTCTAAGAAAGATGTGAAAACAATCCAAAAAGACGATAAAGTTATCAGAGTAGGAAGAAGCCTGAAG
The DNA here is from genome assembly GCA_003013225.1 of Phalaenopsis aphrodite. Classification (NCBI taxonomy): domain Eukaryota; kingdom Viridiplantae; phylum Streptophyta; class Magnoliopsida; order Asparagales; family Orchidaceae; genus Phalaenopsis; species Phalaenopsis aphrodite. The sequence continues at coordinate 3,822,334 of NEWO01000009.1, forward strand.
GAGCAGTAAACACAGTATAGAGCCCACAAGGAAGTGTTTCAGAGGTCTTGGGTTTTGATACATCGCCTCCAGTTGCTCTACTACCAAAGTTGTCTCTTTCACTGAGCAAGGAGCAGTAGAAAAAGTAGGAAAGTAGTATTGTAGACATAGAAAATAGTGAGGATGTGCAGAAGTATCAACTTCAAGTTGATGAGAGCAAAATGTTTGTGGTTGAAGAGTCCTTCAAACTGAGGCTACGAAAGAGCAGTAGTGGTTTTGCCACAACATCTTTTATACTAGTTACACTGTTAAGTGAAAGGTGAGTAGCCTTATAATTGTGGTGTCTACACAGATGGTGGATAAGTTGAGTCTCACTACTAGAAATATTCTCAGTCATATTTCCTAACTTATTTGAATAGAGGGAACAAGGTTAGCATTGATATAAGACGTCTTGCAGAGATTTTATTAAGGATCGATTGCATGACCAAGTACAGCGCGATGTTGTAACCATGGACGTCTGTCACATTCTATTGAGTAGGCCATGACAATTTGATCACAAGACTCAGTATGATGAGCTCAAGAACACTTACTAATTCCTCACGGATGAAAAGCATATAGTTCTTCTACCTTCAACAGAGTCTGAGGTTGTAGATGCTCTTGCCATGAGAGAGAAGCCAATGAGATCAATTTTAGTGATGTTAGAGGGTACTAAGATAGAAGATCGAATATCAGATACAGGGCAACTACTACAAAGAGAGTTTCAAGATATCCTAACTGACAGCTTACCACTAGGGTTGTTACCGCAAGAGAGTTTTAGGATATCCTACTGGCAGCTTACCGCTAGGGTTGTTACCGTTAGGGGAGGTTCAATCTATCTTCACTTCAGATGAGAATGAGTCATCCTTGAGCTACTTTAGAGGACTCTACAGAGTGCAATAGCACGAAGTTCCAATTCAGTCCAACGTTGTGCCCACAGATAGTTGAACAGATAAAGATGGATACTCATAATTTGAAAAACCTTCTCAGGTATTTTGTGGGACAGTGTATCCGATAGTGAGATTCTGGTGGTTCTAGAGACGCAATCGAAGGAGCTCCAATCCCGAAAGGTTATGAGAGCTCTGCCACCTACAACGTGACCGGCCTAATGTCATATCATGATTTAGAAGTTTCGACAGATAAGATCGATACTCCATTAACCCCAACAAACTAACGCGGGACTTAGGACCAGTTCGGTTCAGGTTGAGGGAGAGTTGGTCGTCTCTCTCTAAGCCTAGGGTTTTTGCTCATGAGAGTGGGGCACACTCTTATAAGTAGTAGGTCTTTTTAAGTGTTTATTCGATGTTTAGGGTTTCATTTTTTATTTGAGTTTGTAGAGCAGTCGGCTCCTCTTTTCCCCTTTTAAGGTTGTATCTAAGGGATCTAAGTGGTCCTTCGGATGTATCTCATTTCTGAAGTGATATGTATCTCTTTCTACCCTTCCCACACTTTCTCTGGCATTGAATCCCTTCACCCTCGCCACTTTCAAACTTGCTACCACTTTGTTGAATCCATTCGTCTGTTGTTAAACAACCCACTTGGGACCATGTACACTCTAGATCCAACCATAGTTCTAGTGTTGTGTTGTTATTTTGTTGCAATTTTGGATTTCTCTCTGGATTGGTGTAATTTTAAATGTTCAATTCAATAGTAATATTTGTATTCTCTAGAGTGTTAGTAAAATTCCGATATCAATACCAAGAACCATCAAGATATCATTCTTTTCAGAGACCAAATTGATAAAAAGACTAGCCTAGCACCAAAATTCTGCCCGTGCAAAACATGAGACAACAACAACCGATGGCAAAAAAAAATCAAGTCTCGCCAATCCAATAAATCATCCAGTTCATGCTAAAACATTTTGTTGTGAATTAATCCTTTATGAACTGCCTGATATTTTACTTGACATAGAATTAAACATCTCCCAAATTTCAAAGGAGTAAAGTAGCATGGATCAATCGGCATGTAGTGAAACCAGATGCACTTCTAGCAATAGACTGTCCAACATTTGAAAAATATGGCCAGCAAAGGAATGAAGCAGATTGTACAATGCAAGAGCATGCCAATCATACCTTGATCTCCATTTAGTCCTGGAGTCGTCGAGGTAGAGCTGGATGCCGGACAAAAAAGGAACATAATACTGTACAACACAGTCGCCACCATTCAAGACCAACGGCACTCCTGCACCATAAGCACTCCATTCCTTGAACGAATCCCATAAATCCCCGAGATTGAAGTAGGGACACAATTCCACCCCCTCATATTTCCTCCAACCCCTCTTGCTCGTCTGCAACAAACCAATCTTCCCAATTACCGAAACAATCACTAATAGAAAGGGTTAATTAAAAGAGTTCATTCACATTTTCGATAATTTTCATCCATGCTAGATACATACCTTGGATAAATACCGAGCTAGAACCACGGGGGTCGTGGCCTCCAAAAAGCGATCCATGTTTGCGACTGCAGGAGTCGCCCTCGGAGGAGGAGGAGGAGAGTTCGACGATGAAGAGGAGGAAGAAGACACAGAAGGTTTCGAGGAATCATCCGACTCCTCTCTGACTTCGTAGACATGCTTATCGACGACGGGAGCCATCGAATTGACTGTATTCTGCAGCCGCTGCTGTTGTCGCTGCAGCTCGAGTTGTCTCCTCACAGCAGGCGGATTGTAGAAGCGATCGACGCCAAGGCGACGGCCGGAAGAGGAGCTGCTGGAGACGACCATGTTAGGCGAGAGAGCGGCGCCCCAAGGAATTCTGCGCAAGACAAACAGCGGCGAGATGGACGGCTAGACGTGGAAGAGCGGTAGGGATTTCGCTTTTGATTTTGGCCGGATAAAATTGATATATTGTGGGCCCATGCCCGACGCGCTTTCTTTTCTCTCCACCGAACCAAATTCCACAGCTCGCATTGAAATTTTCAAGGAACGTAAAGGGATTCGGAAGGAAAGCAGGACCAAGCCCATGTGACGTGGAGGCATCGACTGAATAGACTTAATTATTAGAGAAAATATTACATCATGAGCGTCTGTTTAGAGACCGGATGAATAATTGTATCCCGGCAACGGATGTGATACTGTGAGGTAGAATGGGAGCTCGGACTTCTGTTGTATCACATCCGTTGCCCGGACGCAGCTCACGTTTGAACTCCGAACGTAATATTTCATATAATTATTAGGCATTATTACATAGAGATCTTTCGAAACAATTTACAAATTAATCACGCACAAATTTTTTTTAAACTGTCGAACGAATATAGTTACACGTGGCATGATCTAAGTATTGACAATTTGATAAAAATGAAAAATATGAGTTGATACTTTATCGTGAATTTTGATAGTTGAGTAAGAATTTGAAAAAAAATTGTGAAAGTTGGGATGACGGGAAGGTTTTTCTCAGAGATTACGCAGAGAATTCTTCGTCTTTTTTTCTTTCTCTTGAGACAACTTTTAGACCTTTATTTCTATTATTTTTTATTCTAAACTTTTTTTTTGGGTTTAGGGGCTTTGCCCATTCTTTTTATCCATGGAGTTTTCTTTCCCCCTATTTCATTCTTCTTCTTCACGATGTACTTCTGCTCTTGTGATGCCTTTAAGATGGAAATGATTAGTTTCTTCTAATCTATCTAGTTCTTCAGGTTTTAATCTATCTTATGTGTTGTGTAGATGATATGAATGTTTTCTGTAATGAGGAAGTTGGTGTTAGATCTAAACAATGGCATCTTGAGTTGGTTGGTTGGTTGGTTATGCAGTAAGTAGAAGACCTTCTAGTAGAATGTCCTTCAGTCAATTGGTAAAATCTGAAAATTAAAATATTCAATTGAGTTTCTTTCTTTAACTGAGGGTTTTCTTAAAAAAAAAATACTTTACCTGGAGATTTTTAGATGGTTCTTGTGGTAGCACATGGTTTATTGGAGATAAATCATTTTTTTTCAAAAAATGGACTATTTATTTTTGGTCAATTCATGAGGATATTAAAGAGATTCCAATATGGCTTAAATTCTCAAATATTCCTTTGTTTTGTTGGTTGGAAAGAGGTATTTCTAAAATTACTAGCAAGATTGGTATCCTCGTGCGGGGGCTGCTTTGACAGCTAAGAGTTCTCGACTATCGTTTGTTATACTTAATGTTCAAATAAACATTGACTCTCATTTACCTGAATCTATTACTATCGTTTTTAAGAACAAAGAATTTATTATCCCTATGATCTATGAATGAAGATCGGTGACATGCAATCTTGTTCTACTCTCTCTCATCATCCATCAAACTGTCTTAAAATTTCTTCCTTACCTACTAATGCTATCCCTACTTTAAGAGGAATCAATTGTATCAGGATGAATGTCACTAGTAATTTAAAGAATAGAAGTAAATCTGTTAATATTGGTTGACCTTCTCATGGTTCTAATAATATTTTTAAAGTTTCTATTCCTCCATATCTTAATGGTAATGCACCTATTTTATTGGGTACTAATGAGTCTTCTGCTGATATGACTCTTACCTCGGATAATATGTTAATAATGAGGTCTCGTCTATTGTAAATGCTTATTCTTTATTATAGCCGAATTTAAATCTTTCTGAGTTTGTTTCAGTACTGAAACTTATTGGAGCTATTAATAACTTCTTCTCAGACAGTGATTCCTTCTAATAATATTTCTTCTTGGTATATTATTAATGGTGAAAATTTGGAGGTTAATACTGCTAATGTTAATCCTTTACAAAGGAGTGGTATGAAAGTCATGAAGATTTTCTAATAACCTTAAAAATGCTTTTTTGCATATTGATTCTGTTTCTAATGTTGCTGTTAGAAGTAAGAAAGATGGATTTAAATGATTTGTTATTCTTGATTTATTACTTTTTTTTTCTTTTCCTTTTTTTGATTGTTATTATGTTTCTTTTGAAATTGGCTACTTAGAATGTTTGTGGATTTAATAGCGAAACCCGGCTAGTAAATTGTAGAAGTTTTTTAGAATATTTTAGATCTGATCTTACTTATCTTTTAGAGATAGTTAAACTCTTCTCTTATTTATTATCCTATTGTTTTAAATCACTACAATGCTTTTTCTAAATGAAGGTAATGTTCATAATTTTTTATTAATGATGGTAGGATTTGGAGTAAATAAAATAATGACATTTTGAATTGTAATCTGTTGACGGAATATCACACTTTAATGGTGACAAAATAATGGGATCATAAGTAAAAGGTACTCTATTTAATGACCAAATGATGAAAATGCCAGAATCAGACAACTAAGGGTGTGTTTGGGGCACCTTGTGTTTATCCAGATAAGTTGTTTATTTGGAATCACGGACCACGGGGTGCAACCCGCTTTTCGCATTTAGTGTAAAAACCCAAATGATTTTTTTTTTTTGGATAAGCTGCTCAAACGCAGTTTCCAAAAGGCAAGACGACGTTTTCAAAACGTCGCCGCAGCGGATAAGCTGCCTCAAATGGAGCCTAAATAAGATGTGGAGAGCTACAAGAGGCTGGGGGAGGAATGAAGCCAGTGAGAGAAGTTCTGTAGGGTTTTCATGTCAGCTCTATAATGAGTTTGTGTGAAGTCGAAGAGCTCGGCCCATGTAAAGTCAGGATACTTCCTCGGATTCTCTTCGTCCACAATGCACATTGGAGGCCTCACCACTCTGTCTTCTCTTGGACACAGGAAGAAGGCAAGCGACCTTCGTTCCACCATCTTGTTTACCACTGCCCGATGTAAGCAGCTCTTGTACCTACCATTAGATAGCGCCTGCAAAATAAAAATAAATAATTAAATTTGTTAGCAAAGTACTGTACTCGTGCCAAATAAAAATTATCATGATATTTAAGTATGTTAGTTATTTGTTCTTTAAGGCAAGAAAAATATATAAATCGTTATGAAATTAACATATTATTTAAAATATAGTTAAAAAAGATGAAAAATATGAGTACTCACTAGATGCTACGAATTAGTCAATACTAGCAATGTTGCACTTTATGAAATGTGTTGCTTTCCCCCATGATTGTAAATGTATCGATGTCAAAACTGACAATCCATGGTGAGATGAATATTAAATCAAGATGCACTAATTGATTCTCTTGAGAAATTCTAAGAAAAAATTTAATTACGAATAAATGAAAGAATTTTCTAAATAAAAGATGAAAACTATACCCGATCGTTCAATAATCATTCCAATGGGATAAAATAATATAATATTTATTTGTCTCACATCGAATCATGAGAGATCTCATCTCCAACACATAAATGTGTGATGTGACCTCCCATGATTGAAGATGCAATGTAATATTTTCTTTTGCTCACATAGGATGAGTACGATGAGGATAATAGTGCTGATACATAGAAATCTTGTACATGAATTTTAGGTCATCGTTGACTTACATATATTTCAATGTATATAATATTTTATCCTTCATACTAAAAAACACCATTATACTTCTTTAAACAATCATCATTATTTTTTGCAAAAGCCAAAGTTGCCAGAGGATCAACTCTGCAACCAAGCTTACACTAACTACAAAACAGTCTCTAAGATCCAAAAAATGGCCAATTTAATAAAAAAAACTAAGGAGAATAATTGGGGCGGTGGACCAGAATACGTCAGTGGATCCAAATGCAGAGTTAACTATTCCGGCTAAAACTCCCTTTTTTAACACGCTGGCCTGCATGCCGTGGCCCCTACCCAGATCACCAATCTCCATATGTGCGTAACTTTACAACTACATAGATCCACATAGACCAACAAGAACATGTTGACAAAAAAAAAGGCTTTTTTAAGTTTACTTGTCCTTTCGTTTTCTTCTTTCTATGTTCTGTTATCAATCATCAATTCCTTCATTATCGTATATTAATGAACACATACATTTGTATGCATTTGCAGGAACAGATGTGAAGCAAGATGTTACCATGAATGTGTCGCCGATGTTGACGACCAGAGCGCCGGCAACAGGCCGCACCACCCGCCACTCCCCGCTGGAAAACACCTCCAGCCCTTCGACTCCTTCTTGCTGCAGAAGGATCGTAAGAGAGGTGGGATCACAATGCGGCCCTGTACCAAACGTGAGCTCTGGCTCCGGGCATGGTGGGTAGTAATTGCACCTTATTATTGATCTGCTTTCCGCGAAGAACTTGCTGTAGTGCGAACGATCCACCCCTAAACTTATTGCCAGCAGCTCCATGATCGAAACAGAGAGCTTCGTCATCGCTTCACAGTATCTCTGGTACACCATCCTAAGAAAAATAAGATTTTTTATCAAATGGAATGTTTTAAAAACAAATAAGGCCATGATTCGATGCTATTACCCCATTTTCTGGTAAGAGCTTCCGAGGGTGGATGTGAAATAGTCAACGAGAATGGAGGACTTTGAGGTAGAGCTATCGTAGCCGAAAGACAGGGTTTCCTTCCATGGGAGCTTGGCGGTGAATCGGTCGGCGTGGGCTCCGGCGTAGCCCCACATGCTCTGTGGTTTTCTGCGAGCTTTCAGTTTGTGTTGCAGGGGAAGCATGAAGTACTCGTCAATGCAGCTCATGGCGTCGTCCATGAGAGCAGAGCTGACACCATGGTTGGTGACTTGGAAGAAGCCGTGTTCTGTACACGCCGAATGGAGGAGGTCGGAGGCTAGCTTCGTTGAGTCTTCGTCGCCATGGAAGAAGCCGTCCAGGTTGATGATGGGAGCTTGAAGCTCGTTTGGCTTGCTCGACCTAGCAGTCTGCGGCCAGATGAATTGGCGAGGAATGGAAGCTTGGTTGCGGAGGTGAGAGGAGTCGAAGATGATGCTGGTTGCAAAGTTGGAGTCTTTGCCATGAGGGTTCAGGAGTTCAGCTGGAGGGAGTAGGAGGAGAGAAGTGGGGTTTGACTTCATTGTGGAAGTGAATTAGAGCTTGAAGTTTGGTTATGGAAGGTGGAAGGAGAAGATGTATGGTTTTGTGAGTGTTGATTATTTATATGGAGGATTGTAACCGGACAGAGGAAGATAGCTATGAGGAGTTGAGTTGGATCCCATGAATTAAGAGAGTATATGAAATGGATTGGAGAGATAGAAACGTGGTGGACATAGCCAGAATTTTGTCCATCGGTGAGATCGAAGATTGGGTGGGAGACTTTACCCTCCTTTCAATTTTTTCATCTATTTTCTTTTATTATTATTATTATTATTATTATTATTATTATTATTATTATATAGCACTGACATATAATATGTATTTACAAAATTACTCATGTACCGTACCGTGGGGGCGTTGCCCCCACACCTTCAACCCACATAACGAAATAGATGTCATTAAGTTTTTAGTTTATTTAAACGAGTCCCACTATTAAGTAATATGTCTATTCCTCGGGATAGGTGCATCACCCGTGATATTGTGTTTGATTGTTTAAACTATTAAATGTATGAGATAGATTGAGTCTCATGTTATTGAAATTAAATTGCTACTTTTTAAAATTATATATATATATTAAAATAAAAAATATATATTTTCAAAGCAACCGGCAAACTCAAATTTGGCGACCGACATCGTAACGACCTTACATAGGTACCTAGAGTTAACACACTTGAATTTGTGACATTGATGCCTCTAGCTTTAGCGTGCCAAGGTGGAGGGCTTCACCCTCTGATTTTCCATAGGGGAAAACTCTCCACCATTAGTAGGGCAAACTAACTACAAAGTTTTTTCAGCTTTACAAATGCCCAATATCTTGTAGGATGGACCAACTATAAAGCTTTTTCCATTCAATAAGATTGAACTCAACCAACTTCTCCAAGGAAAGTTAGGAGGAAATCAGGATTCCGACCCAGTGGAATTAAGGACAAAGGCTCACAAAATGGGGATCATTCGACTCCATATAGGACTTGGCTAATGCACAGGAATCCTGCCCTACGACTCCCTCTAAGGAAAAATCAACAATTCATCACATAGGCGGCTCGAACATTCTGACAAATGTCAGCTGGCACATTCACCTTGCGTGAGCGATCAAACCCACATGCCTAGATTAGACTAACCCTGAGACCAGTTAAGAGATTTAGACAGTCCCACCACCGTGAACTTTGTGGACGTGTGTCTTTACATAGAAAGAAGCTCTCCTATCTGTAGTAGATAAGCCTATGTTCTGATGGACTCCGGTGGTGCTCTAACAAACCTTCCCCATGCTAGTTTGAAGTTCTCCACCGATGTAAGAGAGTGATGCCTTGATCCCAAGTTCCGGCGATCCTTTCCCCAACCAAGATGAAGCTCTCCTCAAGCATAGGAGAGTATTACCTCTCTCCCAAGCTTCTCCTTAAAAAAAACCCTCTCATACACTCACAAAATGTGGAAGAAGATGAGAGGTAAGAAGAAGATGATGAAAGAGAGGAAGAGAAACCCTCCTTATTGCCTTCTCTCCAAGCCTCTCCAAATGCTCTCTAAGGCTCTCCCCAAAGGCCTCTGCAAAGCCTCCCTAAAAGCCCTCTCCGGCCACCTGCTGATGATGAAGGAGGAGGAGGAGGGAGGCAAAGGCGAGCACAACCCCTCATAGGGATTGAATGGGGGACAAACCAAATGAGATAGGAGGGGTTAGGTTAAACCCCTCTCCTCGATGAAAATGACCAAAATGCCCTAAAAAAGAAGTATTGGAACTTTCTAAATGAAGGCAAAAAGGTCCTTTCACGACCATGACATCTTACAATGTCAAAATGGCATCGAAATGACATTAAAATTGTAATAAAACACAACTTGGGACTAGAGTGGGGCCTAGGAGCCACTCCCTAAGCGCCAAGTTGCACTAAAAATAAGGTTTTTGGGCTGTTTTGAGTGCCTTGGGGCCCCGTTTTTGAAACCTAAGCGCCGAGCCCATGTTAATAATTCAAACTAGGTGATAAATATCTACAAGCTTAGGATAAATGGTATAAAAAGGTATCGTGGATGTGTGGGCCTTTGTGGTTAGCCCCGAGGCACCGGCCCAAAACCCTGATTTTCACCGAGAGCACCTGACGAAAGATTTTGTCAATTCGGAAGTTATGGGAAACTAAAAGTGAGTGAAATATAGTACCATAACATCAAAATGGAGTATTTTCATTGGCCATTTATCAGAGAAATCAGTGCCAATGATAGTACTAAACCACGACGCAAGTAAGGTGTCCCGAACCCTAATTTTCGCGTAGAGCGTGTAGCTGGCCTTTGTGGCTTCCTATGGCTGTGGGAGGTTTTGGAGGGATGTGGGGTGATTTCTAATCATTAAATTAGGCACCAAACATGACTCAAATCCCAGATGGGTCTCTCGTAGGGAATTTTCACGGGTATAACTAAATCATCATCAAATCTAGCTACTTGCCTCGAACAAGTGCCAGCAAGTCCCGGGCAGGTGTCTTGAGCTACCGTATGCTATAGATGAACCGTGGACTACCCTGGGCTATGCAGGTGGACACCCTACACGTGTGACATCTAAATTGATTAAAAAATTGATATCAACATATATGTTTTTCTCACTCAACAAATCTCCCAATGTTATATTTTATTTTTCCCCATGTAATCAACTTATCTAGGCATTATAAATTTAGGTAGCAAATAAGTTAAAAATTATTCTTAAATGAACTATCTAGTGATTATAGGATTTAAAGTTCATATAAACCTTTTAAAATGCAAGAATTCTTATGGACTAGTAATATTTTATTTTTTTATACATTAATTTAATATTTTTACAATTTAAGTTGTCAAAATGCTTAGAGTGCAATATTGACTAAAATTATTAAATTAATAAGTAAACATAAGATTTTAACTTAATCAATCATACATGTGTAATTTAGATTATGTCATTTTCAAATATAATGTCTTAAATTTTAATGGGATTTTGAACTATTTAAGCTAAAAAAGATTATAGGTACAATTTTTTGTCTACTAAGACTTATCTTCAAGCTTTGTCCTATTTTAGCTCTTCTTATAATTTTTTTTTTTCATTTAAACACCATACACCTTTTTTCACTTTTTTTTCTTCCTTTTAGGATAACTATTTTTTATAAATTCTAATAATTATTATGAATTTCTAATCTTTCTTACTAAATTGAGTCTAATTTCTCAATATCCCTTTAAACTATTATATTTGAAATCATATTAATCTATTTTAAATGTTTATATATTGATATGTGTAAAATTTTAATATGCCATATTTAATTAAAAATAGATTTTATTCCATTGTGTAGGCTTCTTAACTTTAAGAGATTTATTGATTGAAGTAAATCAATTAGTATTATTAGATGGATATGAAATTCAAAAATTTTTTAAGGGTTTATTAATTACTTTAATTAGTATACTTAATTATTAATTCATAATGGAATGACTTTAATTTAACTAATATATTTAAATTATCTAGTTTGAAGTGCTTAAATAAATAAATTGTATAAGGACACATAAACAAAGCATAAGCATAACATAACAGAGTAAAACATGGGTATCTACAAATGAGATAAAAATTACTACAACAGTGCACAATACCACTTAGAATATAAAAATAAATACATATTACGTAAATTAAAACTCTCTGTCAAAGGAAGTTTTGCAAATTAAAAATTAAAAAAAAAGCTATAAGAACAAAACAAAAACTAACTCCCCTTAAAACTTTGTCGACATGTCATCATTGGTGCTCTTATCTTCATGTTCATCATCGTTAGATATGGTAGCTCCACTAGGCCTGGCTCTTGAATATAAATGATATGAAGGTGTTTGGAATCAAAGTGTAGAGAAAATATTTACGCCATTACAACACTATGCTCATGCTACCATGTGAATTGTTGGCATTGTTACTTCTCCAAGTGGAAGAATCTCTAACTAAAAGATCGCTTCATTTAATCTACCTTCTGACATTGGGAAGCAAAATCTCCTCCAAGTTCATGAACTTTCTCAGAGATTGAGCACGGGCTAGGGGAGGAAGAAGCATGTGATGCAACTGGAATTAAAATCTCCTCCAAGTTCATGAACTTTCTCAGAGATTGAGCACGGGCTAGGGGAGGAAGAAGCATGTGATGCAACTGGAACCAACTCTTTGAAGCACTTCTTAGTGTGGATGCTCTTCTTTTGGATCATTTTCATTAGAAAAATTTGCTCCTCATCCTTATCTCCAAAAGCTAAAGTATTCATATAGAGAGATTAGATAAGGGATGAGTAGTTGATTCCAATGGTTGTGTTAGAAAGTCATATACAAGATAGAACTCATAAAAACATGATCAACATTGATAGCAGCTGCTTTTGAATTATGAAATTTAAATTAGCCAAATCTATAGTTATATCACTTAAATGTAAGTTTGGTAACAGCCTACCATATGTGGAGTGCTAGGCCTTGAACTCCAATGTAAGTGCATTGGTAGAAAAATTAATTATGTTATCCTCTCGCACTTTCCATCGGACTCCATAATCAAACTTAGTTAAATATCACAAAATTTAATTATGATTAGGATGGTTATCAAACAATTCAGTTGATTTTTCAAACTATCAAATGAAACTCACTTACGCTTTACATAGAAACTATAATCATTATGTTCTTTATCATTTATTAGTAGCTCACAGACCATAGGAATGATAGCAGCATTTGGTCCCCAACAAAACCTTCACACCCACTCTCTGCTATGTTTGACTCAACAAAACTACCACCTAAACTAAAAAATTCTTAGGTATTAACTTATGATGGAGATAGGGTCCTTATACCTTTCTTAGGCCTCAACACTAATAAATCGGTCGGTGTTGAACGATCTATAACTCTTCTTCTTCCCTTTTTTTATGTGAGTTGGGTGCCATCTCTTTAATGAATGAAAGAAGAAAATGAAGAAGAAAGTAAGCGTCTAGCTTGTAGAATTTTGAAAATCCAAATATTTTGTGAGAAATTTGGTTTGAAGCTAGCCTTAATTTATAGATGATTTGGCTTTACATATCTATGTGGGCGATGCCTAAGCACTAGGTCTCTCTGTCTAGTAGTGTTACATAGGGGATAGCATTGCGGATCTAGTTCTTTAGTTGGTCAACAATAATGAATGGCGGTCGTCAATTCCCATTCATTAAAATTGATTAATTTCAATTCTATTGATTGAGCACTGAGGCACTAAGGGCAGCATTGTGGTGCTAAGTTCACATTCGATCAAACATGTGTAATATTACCAACAAATTACACCTAAAATGATGGGTCATCATGAATAAATTTGATGGAGCATTGTGGTGCTAGAGGGTAGCACTGTGATGCATGGTAGGTTTCTTAAATGTCCAGGTAACGCCAAAAGATATCCATGTGGCATGCGCTATTGACCAGAGGTTAGGCACTAAGACTCTTGAGTACCATGGTGCTATCAAGTATGACACTCTATCATAGCCTCAATTGTTGCTATGGTGCTCTCATAGAAATATAATTATTCGAGCAAGAGATTGGCACCTATGCACTATGGGGTTGCATAATGGTGTCATGTTAAAATCATGCGAGTAGCCTAGATATTATAGAGAATATCATGTCACACACATCACACAATCACATAAGCAATCAATCAACAAAGCAAACATAAGATATCACTTGAGTTACCTCCCAAGAAGTGTTTAATTTGATATCTTCAGCCTGATAATTCAAGCTCTATCACTGAGGATGACTCAGCTTTATCAGCTCCTTTTCTCTACCCAAATCAATACCAATATAGGATTTTAACATCTGGACATTGACTTTAAAAATGACGGGTGAGTTTGGGTTTTGAAATTCTACTACCTCATAGGAAAATACTTTAACTACGCCTATTGATTAAAAAAAAAGAGATTTAAATTTTTTTGGAAATAATTTTAATCTTGAGTTGAATAGTATAACCTCCTAATTAGGGGTACATTTTTTTTATAAAACTTGCAATCATATCATTTTTTAATATTTTCCTTGTATATTAAAGCATTTTTGTATGTTTCAAATCTTATTTCATCTAACTCATTTAGTTATACTATTCATTTATCCTTAATATCTTTCAAATTAAAATAAAATTCATTAGAAGAACAAAAGGCTTTGTCTAGGGCACGAAAAAAAAATGTATGGCTAGTTATAAGAAAATGGCAGTGTTGTAGCTCTGTGGAGAAACAGTGGGCGTTGGATACTTCCATAAGCACTGCGACATAAGGCATAAGCAATGCAACATAAGGCAGTCAAATGGACAGATACATGGATTCAATCACATTTATGGAGGATGGACATTTCACACAGAAATTCAGGGTGATCACTAATGATCGAGTCATAGCGCTACGACACTGAGAGTGGCGATGTATCAAATTTTTGAATGATTAGGATGAAGCCAGATGGAATGGGGAACATAGCCCGCCAATGCTAGCATGCAACACTGTGATACTAGGAGAGCTTAGTGAGGCACTACATCGCTAAAGGTTGGCACTGCGTCGCTACAAGTAGGTGAACAACTCGAACTTGACCCGTTTAATATTCAATCATGTTTGTTCAGTTAATAAATAAACAAGTTTAAACATTTTTTTAAAACTCGAATGTTAAATGAATAAAATTTGAGCATAGTCCAAATTGTTTATTAATGTTCACGAATAAGCTCATTTATGGCTCAACAAATAACTTGTTAAATGCTTTTACTTATAAGGTATATTACTTAAATATAATTGATTAACTATACTTATTTAATTATACATTTAATGTAACTTATTATAACTTAATATCAATAAGGATATAAATTTAATGTAATTCTTTCTTTTTGTATTTCAATGAACTATTTAGTGCGTAATTATGTTATTTGATTGAAAGAAAGCTAAACTAGCTAAATACTAATTTAAAATTTATTTTGGTCCTTATTTATTTAAATTTAAAAAATTATTTATTATTAATTTTATAAAAATAGCAAATCATCATTGAATTATTGGCTTGTTTCTAATTATATATATCAATTAAATACATTTTTTTTAGTTTATATTAAAAATGAAGCAATCTTTTTGATTTTTTAGCTTGTTCAATTATATAAACAAGCCAAGTACAAATCAAGTATGATTGTTAAAAGTATTAAGCAATACAAATAAGGACATATATGCAGAAGCTCGATTCAAGCTCGAATTGAACATGAACAATTATGATTCTACCAAGCCAAGTACAATCCATGACATATTTGACTCGACTCGACTCAAAATCTTAGTCCTCTTAAGTGCTAAGTTGTTGGAGGGATTTAGAGTGCATTATATTTTAAATGCAAAGGTTGTAAAGTTTTGAGTGTTTAATTAAGAGTATGGTGTATTCAAAATATTTTAACAAAGAATTTAAAACTCACCTCGTAGTTCAATTTTGGTGCATTCAACAAATTCAATCAATTTTGAAATACACCATGTTACCTTTGCTTAATGCACTCTCAAAACAATGAAACTCATAACCCAACATCACTTGCAACCCTTATTAAACCCATTAGCGTCGCTCAACACTTGTCCCATGATGCTCGCAATCCTCCCCTCATTACGCTTGTATCCCACCTTCTATAATAAACTCATAATGTATTGAAGATAATAATCATCTTTCAATTTCATTGACAACCTTTGATGACAACCCATCATGCCCTCCAACTGTGTTGATGTCTTTAAACTCATCATCTCTATCATTGAGCTCAAAACTTATAACATTTCCTGACCCAAAAAATGATTATACTTAGAAGCAACCAAACACCAAATAACTCCTGAATTTATTTTATAAGCTACTAAATAAAATATAATATTTTAAATGACTATTTCTCTTTATATTGTATTTAAAAAACACCTAAAGATCAAATATTTGCAAATAAATAATCCTTTAATTATTTTTTAGTTAGCTGAACTTGCCCATCCATGTCTCAGTAAAGCAACTAGACGTTGAATTTCATATACCAAGTATGTTAATCTAAATATTAAGCTTAAAATCTAAACATAGATGTTCAACCTATTAGTAGACTGACTAATCCATGCAATATCTCAACCTTATGAGTTTGTAGATGATTATGATTCACTTTATAGAAGATAACTAAAGCAAAATCAATATAGATTGTCCCTTGTAAGCATCCTAGTTATAGGAGTTGATTCAATGTGTTATCCTCATTATATCATACAACTCTAATTGTCATCATTGTTTAAAAAATAAAGCTAGGAGGGTCTAGTGATTTTCTTATTCCAATTAACATATCAAACTAGATATTAAGCTTTCTAATCTCTCATGGTGATGTGTACAAGTGAAAGATAGACATCCTTATAGTATGGAAGAATTGTCCTACATAATCCATTCCATTGTGGAGTCTAGGATTATTTAATTAAGGCATGTACTTTTTCAAGTGTCATGAATCTAGTATGAGCATTTTTCTATAGATAATGCAGAGTATATGTTCCACTTAAGCATTGCTCGTTAAGTTTCTAGTCCTAATTTATGGATTTAGAAGACCCTTTAACTTTGCATAGTTCAATAACCTTATAGTATTATTAGTCTAATTTAGATATCTCTCTTGAGATCAATGAGTAATATGATTCCAATAAGTAATAACTATGTTTCTAACATTTAGACTATCCTCATTAATTATTTTTAAACCCAATCTCCATAGTCTTCAACACAATTTCTTTCACAGTTTGATACTCTTGAAGCCTAAGTATATTTTGACTGCAAATATCCTAACTACCTGTGATGTTGAAAATAAGCAACTCTTTAAACGATAGTTATCTTAGGTGTTCGTTTTCTTAAGTGTTATGCTCAGTATGTAACTAACTATAAGTCTTATGATGCCCACAATCATTTCCTCATTGCTGGATATGAGTCTCATGATGCCCACAATCACTAAAAAAAATGATGTTACAACATTAAATTAAGCAATAAATTTAATAATATGCTTTCATGGCATTAGCTTATGCAGGCTAAGCATTATAAAAAAAATAACAAAACAGCACAAGAAGATTGCCACATTGAATTTTCAATCTCTACAAAATATTGGTACAACTTCAACGTACATAACAAAAAGCCTCACGGCTAGCTGAAGTTAAAAATTTGGACATTCCACTCCTAAAGACAACAGAACAAAATTTATGAGAAAAGAAAGACCATATGAAAGAAATTCAATAACGACATTTCGATTCATGTGCTTCGAATCATGATAAAAAAAATCTTCGATTTGTCCATAAACTAACATGATAACTATCATCATCATCCAAGTGCCCAATCAATCCCTTGCATATTTAGCATATCATTCAGGAATTACCCAACTCATCAATACTAGAGTTTGATCTTACCGAATATTCCGCTACAAGCTTTGCAAACATAGATGACTTATTCTCCAGCAATCTTGTCGGAGAGTTGTGTTCAATGATTAACCCTGCAAAGTACAAAGATCCCACCATCAACATTCTATACAAAAGTTAAATGATGCAAAAAAGAAAAACAAAGGGTATAAAAGAAAGAAGACCGACCATTATCAAGAAGAAGAACAATGTCACTATCAAGGACTGATGTTATCCTATGTGCTACTGTGATGACAGTTGAATCAGAAAATTGTTGCCTCAATGTTTTCTGAATTAGATTATCAGTTGCAGTGTCCACTGAAGCTGTTGCTTCATCGAGTACCAATACTTTGCTTCTTTTGAGAATTACTCTTCCAAGGCAAACCAATTGACGTTGACCCACACTCCAATTTTCACCATTTTCAGTCACTGTAAGTAGATTTTGTTTACCAAAATATCATGTGTTACAAATGTGAAATATAACGTTATTAAGGTAGGTGCTAGTTATGAATTACCACCACACATCAAATGTCATTACTAGCATAAAAGCTTTACTCATATTTTCACTTATGATATTAGACTATTTTCTGCTTCATGTGCATTTCAACACCATCGAAAAATAACAAAAAAGTCAATTTGGATAAAAAAGGAAGATTTACGTACATACCACTCAATTCCTATGTATTTACTTATCTAACACATAAACTTAAATTTTTACATACATGCCACTTTGCCTATGCATCAAAATTTGTATTTCACCTTTTAAAAGTTAAAATGGTGGCATTTTTATGTGATATAAAAGATTTGGGTGGTATAAATATGAAAAATAAAGTTTAGATGTTAGATATGTGAATACGAAAGAATTGGCTGGTATGTATGTAAATGCCTCAACATAAAACATTGTTCTAAATGACAAAATTCATGAACGAAGCCTTACCTATTGAATCTAATTTATTTTCTTTCTTACGAACTTCATCACCAAGTTGGCAACAATCCAATGCCTATTCAAAAAAAAATAAAAAAAAAGCAACAGAAGATGTTATAAATGATAAAAAATATGTCTTCAAGCAAGTTCGAGAAATTAACATTCAGAAATTGAAAGCACCTCCCAGATTTGCTCATCTGTGTGCTCTTCAAGTGGATCAAGATTGCTACGCACAGTTCCCTTAAACATTGTAGGATCTTGTGGAATAATGCTCAACTTAGATCTCAAATCATGAAGTCCAATGGTTGAGATGTTGATGCCATCAATAATAATTTCACCAACCGTAGGATCTATGATACGGAAGAGTGTTTGAATTAAGGTAGATTTGCCACTTCCAGTTCTCCCAACAATGCCGGTTTTCAAGCCTCCTGGGAAATTGCATGTGAGGCCTTTTAAAACGAATGGCAGATGCGGTGCATAGCGGACCTATGTTGAAATTAGTTAGAATTAAAGGAGGTCTTATTCAAAATTGATAAATAAATTATATTGGAAAAACTTTTGAATAACAAAAATAATGTACAAGTGTTGCTAAAATAGGAAGGAACCAGCATTAATTACAATTGCTTACAAAAAAATAACAATAAGTTTAACTGATAAAGCGGATTTAACATAGCACCTACAAAATATGAATTTATAGTGTCAAACCATAAATGTTCTTCATATGACTATTATGATGCAGATAATAATGACCACAAAGATTATTAGAATAAGAAAGAGAATGAGAATAAGAAAGAGAATGAATTCTTCAAAGCCCCAAAATAATTATCTACAAATTTCCTTAATTGTCTAATTCATTGTTTTATTTGCCTAGCTAAGCAAGACTTATGGCATGCTAATGAAAAAAACAAGGATTTTATTCTTGTTGATCTCACAAGTTGATTTTAAGACAATCCCTAACTAGATTGGCCATAAGACAGGAGAAAAAACAAGGATTTTATTCTTGCTGATCTTACAAGTTAATTTTAAGACAATCCATAACCATATTTAGTGTAGAAAGAATTTGTAGAAAAAGGGTTAAAAATCAAATATTTGGAGGATTTCAAATAAATAAACTAAGATAATGAGGAAGGTAGCAAAAATATATCCCCAAGCGAAAATTAATCATATCCTATATCCCTTAAAAATATTATTTTGGTGAAATCAGACTCATTTTGCATTTCTTACAGGGACACTTGTGCAATCCTGAACTAGAATTTTGTCTCAGAGATTTAGAAAGTAAGTTCATAGAAGAACAACATTCATGCCTAACGGAAAGTTAAAGCAAGCAAATTCATACATCTTGTGAACTTATATGAGCTATGTAAGATCGACTACTTTGCCTCTACCTATTCTCTTTTTCTTTCAACTTTAACATAATAAATTTACTAAAGATTGGCAGATATCTAATAGTCTATGAATAATAGAGGCACAAGGGTTGAAAATATGAAAAGAACATTTTCCCCAAGAAAGGAGAAAATTAACTTAGGAGGAGCTTCACCAATTGAAAATCCTCACAGATCAACACAATTATAGCTAATGTAGTTTATAGTATCCAAGGCCAAAAATTGTAGGTTACATGCATGTTGTTGAAATATTAAGAGAATAATTATAATTCTTCCTATTTTTGCTTCTAATCATGATGGTAATCTACCTTTATCATTCTAATTGAAAACAAATTTATATGTCAACATCTCATAAAATATTACATAAGTAACATTACATATCAAATCACATACCTTTAAAAGCTATAAAAAGAACATTGAATGGTATTTCATTAAATATTATTACTCTCATTACAAAATTCTAGTAAATTTTCATTTATGTTAACCATATGTCATTGACAGGTTCAATTCATCTTTTCTAACAAGTATAATGCGGCAGAAACTGAAATGAAAGCACAATGCGATTGTTGCAGTTTTTGAACTGTTTTAAGGTCATATGGGAGATGTGTTAGCCTTTGCTCATACAAAATAAATTCCATAGAAGATTTTAAAAAGTTTTTCATCTCTGAATATGTATTTATACGTAGAGCACTTAAATTTTTCATTTTGATCTGTTTGCTAAAACAATCCTTAGAGTAGAATTCATGATTAAATGTATTTCTTCCTTTCTATTTCCTTCTTAAGCCAATATTCAATTTACATATTATATCCTGCAATTTATAATGAATGCTGCTCTCAAGTCTGCTCTGACATGTAGAAAACTTATTTTGATTGAAATAAATTTTATAGATTTTAATTCCCCCATTTGTATTAGCCTTTTTTTTTTTGTGTGCACCATCACAAACATAATTTACAATGGCTAAGCCATCAACTACACTATTTAATTGAGATGACTCAAATTAAATTTTATCTTCTTTTATGATATCATGTGAAATGTCGGCTTTCCTTTTAATATTTTTTGTAAATCTAACTTCTCTATTAATGTAAGCTCGCACACATAAAACAAAATGCTAAATAGATCATTACTTTTTGGTCTCAAAAAGATTCTTTCTTTTGCATTTTCTAGGAAAGACGGATGTTTGGTGAATTTTTGGCACATAAACATCTAGGACTATTCCATTCTTAATCCTTGGCCATTTGGTTAAAATCAGTAGATGTTCAATGAAAATGGTCCACCTTAGTAAATGATAAATCTTCAAAGTTTACTCAAGATTTAACTTAATAACATCATAATCATCATCAAAATCATCATGAAACTTATCTCAATTCATCTTTATTGAAAGTTGCATAAGGAACCTATTTGGTGCAAATACATATGGCCATTACCATAAGCAAAATTATGCTGAGGATTACCTGCAGGTCATGAAGTTCCAAATCTCCTTTTGATGGCCAGTTACCATCAGGCCTGTTAGTTTCTATAACAAGAGGAGGCTCACTAGAAATGTTTGTATACTGAAATATCCTCTCCACTGAAATTATTTTGTTTTCAAGGCTACACAGGGTCCATATGACCCATGCTTGCAGCGTATTCAGGGTAAGACCATATGTCACGGCAAGGCCAGCAAGTCCTGGCATGTACAAAAATTGTTAAAAGTTTTTTATCATATATCGGTTGTTTGATTTAGTTCAAAAAGATAAACAATATATTTCTGCAAACAAAGAATTACCGGGATCAATTACCCCTTTTGGCAAGCAAATCAAGAATATCAAACAAAATGCAAAAACAATGGTTGACAACAACTCCAAACGAAAGGAAAGCCACTGCATAGCACTGTTTATATGAAACCGTGACCGATTGCATTCATCCAAACACTGCGAATTAGTGTTTATAAATCTCGATTCTTCACCGAAACTTCTAATGGTTGTTGATCCTGATAATGATTCTGAAAAATGCTGTATGATTGGAGCTTTAAATAGCCCCACCAACCTCGCTAGTTCTCGTGCTGTATCAATGTAATATTGCTGAAGCAGAAAAAAGAAAATGAATGTCATGCTCATCCCCCTCTAGTACATTTAGATATATAACACAATGTCCTATTTGCATATATACCACTCAAATTTTTTACATCCCATCCAAAATACCACTATTACTAACTTTTAATGCCAAAACACACCTTCTCATACATAATTTTTTAACACCAACGTGTTATAAATATAAATATCAAACTTTAATAGGTGTTAGATATGGAACATGTAAGAAACGTAAGGTATGCATGTATATTTCCCAAAGATAAAAAAATGCATCGTTTATGTTAATCCACTCAAATGGCTAAAGACACTCGGAAGTAAATATGAGTTCTAATTTTGGTAATACCTGATACCAGAAGCTTAATCCAACCACTGGAATAAAGATGATGAAAACCTGCCACGCAACTTGTGACATGACCAGAATAATTGCAATAAATTGTAAGATTGCGAATGCAAATCCGGCAATTTGGTTCGGTATGCTTGTATCTACATCACTCTGATCGGATGAAGCCTGCATCAACAAATTTTTTTTTTATAAATTTGCATCTAATTCGATGAAATATTTTCAGCAAATTTAAGTTTGCTTGGGTTTAGAGACCCTGTTTAAAATACGTCCACTGGGAGTGGAATCAAAGAAGGACATTGGAGCACGAAAAATGCTGAAATGCATCTCATTGAACAGTATTGTAGCAGTTTTGAGTCCAGCCGTGGCAAGTAGCAAAGCTCTGATAAGAATGCAGATAGAACTCCCAATGGCTAATGCAATATAGATAGAGATAAGAGTAAGCACAGTAACTGGAGCTTCCACATCTTTGGACGGTGGAGCAGCCCAAGCCATCCAGTAATTACTAGCTATCTGTAGAACTTGAAAGAGCATCTGGGCACAAAGTATCAGTGGCACTAAAGCACCTTTATATGCTTTTGTGATATACTTCCAGTAAACCCAAAACCCAACTCTTCCTTTCTCCCTTTCTTCTTCTTGCACAAGCTGGCCTTTTTGAATCTCTGTTTCATCAGCTTTAGAGTTAGGTGCATCTTTCTTAGCTTCATCAAGAGTCTGCTTGCTACTTTTACTATTAGCTGAACTGTCATCTTCAATATTGCTGGAATTATCTTCACCAAGTTCCATATTGCCAAGAACAGATAGAGCTTCTTTATGAGCGCCTACTAATTCCATTAAGTTCCTTCCAGAAGTGATAATGTCATTGTATTTACCCATTTCCGTTATCATTCCATCTTTCATTACCTAACAAGAAAGTTTCATTCTATTCAATATTTGCATCCAAAGTTGGAATGAATGAGTTGTGGAACTCACCAATATAAAATCAGCAGTAGGCAAAAATTCAACTTGGTGGGTGACATAGACTACGGTCTTGGAAGCCAAAACGCCAAGCAAGCATTCCTGTTATTAGAAGTATGGTTGTCAATGGCTTTAATCATTTGATGATAAAATATTATAGAGAATTACAGATGAACTTAAAAAATTATAATTCGGACTAATACATTACATGAATTTGAGTATTAGATAGGATAAAAGTCATATATTGCTAAGATGAGTGTGACCAAATTGAGATTGCGTGGGGGCAAGGCAACATCTATAAATTGAATAAAGATTATATTAGAGAGAGCACGGGTGCAATGTCTATTGAATGCAATGTAGAAAAATAGATTTATATAGTTTGAAATTTATAAGAAATGCAGAAAATGCGCTATTAGACAAGTGGACGATATTAGTGTCAAAATATTAGAAAGAAAAAGATGTTGGCCTAATAATATGGATAGAAGTTATTTGCATAGAATATGTTTAATGCCTCCTATAGAACCTATATGGAAAAGAATTGAAAAGGAGAATTCATAAAAATGGCCCCAAAGAGTTGGGATAAAGCCAATGATGAGGACGACCACAATGAAGATGATGATGTTGTTGTTACAAGTGATTTAAAATATACAAGTCATGTTTAACATAAAACTAGTTAAGCATAAAAAATAAATTACTTATACTATGTATATGGATATGACAATTTTAGAGCATTACTAGTCATAATAAATGAATAGTCCTTCAGCATCAATCCAAGAAACTAGAAAGTATAAACACCAAATTTGCTGATTAGGTAAAGACATGGAAGTAATGGTTAGAGGTATGTACCTTAAAAAGATGAGAGCCAGTATGGGCATCAACAGCACTAAATGGATCATCAAACAAAAAAATATCAGCATCTTGGTATAAGGCTCGTGCAATTTGGACTCTTTGCTTCTGTCCCCCACTCAGATTGATGCCTCTTTCCCCAATAATTGTTTGGTCACCAAAAGGAAGAATCTCTAAATCCTTCTTCAATGAGCACGCTTCCAGAACATTGTTATACTTTTCTGAGTCCATCTCTTTACCAAAAAGTATATTGTCTTGAATCTTTCCGCTCTGTATCCATGGTGATTGTGCGACATAAGCTGTCGACCCACACAATTTCACTGTTCCAGCTATTTTAGGAACTTCACCTAAGATACAAGCAAGCAAACTGGACTTCCCAGAGCCAACAGTTCCACAAACTGCTACTCTCATACCATCAAGTATTTTAAAATTTAAATCTTTTAGGGTGGGAAACTCAGATGAAAGGTCCCATGAGAACATTCCGTTGCTCACTTCGATTGCAACATTAGAACTTTCTCTAGGAAGCCTTTCTACAATATTCTTTTGTAAGTCCTCAAGATGAAGAAATGATGTTATCCTATCTAATGAAACTTTAGTTTGAACAAACATAGAGATGGTATCAGGAAGTTTGTAAATTGGTTCCTGCAACACTCTAAATGTTGCAAGTGCTGATAGAACCTTTCCTGACTCTAATGGTATCCCCATAAGCACACAAGCACCGAAAGTGACCACAGCTACAAAAGAAGGTGTACCCCAAAACACAAAAGAAGTCATTGCAGATGTGTAAACATATTTCTTCAACCAATTTGTCTCATTTTTTCTCAATTCAGCTATCTTTGCCAAGAACTTCATCTCCCAGCCTTGAAGCTTGAGAATCCTCATATTTCTTAAGATTTCTGAGGTGGATTTCATTCTTACATCTTTTGCTTCCATCACCTTTTCTTGGTACTTTTCTTGCATTTTACCCAAGGGAAAATTTGCTAACATAACAACAAAAGTAGCAGCTAAAGCAGCTAGTGAAGCAAGGCCCAGCCTAGCATACAAGACAAACAGAGCCAAAGCTACTTGAACTGGGATCATCCACAGATCATGTAAGTACCAAGCAATCATTGCAATTCTATCAGCATCAACGCTCATGATATTGATGATCTCCCCACTGGTACGACATTGCCTTGCATTGCTTGACAGGTTAAGACCCTTTCGATAGATAATTGATACCAGAAAAGACCTGACTCTCATACCAATTTGCTGTAATCTAAAGTACCAATGCCTCTCTGTAAGGCATTCAAATATTTTTGCGATTATGAATGTCATTACTAAAACATAACCTTCATTAGCAAATGCCTGGTAACCGTTAAGAAACTGAACAAAGTAATCAATAAGATAGGGACCAACATAGGAAGCAACTGTATAAACAAGCGCATATATGGATGTAAGTAAGACAAGTCTCCAAGAAGATAAGATTAACGCCTTTGCTAAATTGAAAGAAGTTATATGAGCAGTCCCACTGTTATTGTCATCACCACTAGTTGCTTTGCAAGCTTCAAGTTTGCCTTTAAAAATAGGTAGAAATCCATCAACACTATCTCTGTGGTCCAGCTGTGGTACATCTGTAAGGCCTAAAGTCTTCTTATTACCAACAGCAAATAATGGATTCATCCAAGAGAAGGTGAGGATGCTAAGAAAACTAGCATTTGTGAACAAAGAGACATTACCAATACCACCATCAATCTCACTTGATTCACCATTAGGACTACTTACCCCACCATTCAGGAGAGATTCTTGGAGATGATTACTCCCATCGTCAACCCTCTTTCCAAACAACCCAGTATAATTAAGAATGAGAGCAGATATAAGAGACCCAAAATCCAATAACCACATATGGGTTCCCATGATCTCAAGCTTGACATAATAGAAAAAATCCAAGGCAATGGATGCGAAGGAAATGAGCAAGTATACACCCCACCATATCTTAAGAATAGCAGGGAACCTATTCTCGCCACATGGAAGGAAAGAGAAGTGCAAGTAAGCCGCAATGGCAAGCCATGTGATCGCTCTAACGCCCAAATCCAATTGGGTGGCATGTTCTTTAACAAAGGCCCCTTTGACATCACCATTCCAGAAGACATCATAGATGCACAGGAGGATATAAAACAAACATAGCATCAAGCAAGTTGAGACCGTGACTTTGTAATACAAAAATCTATCTCCTTTTGACCAATCTTTACTCAAACCTCCACCACTAGACCGCCTACATAACCAGAGCAAAGACAAGGCAACCAAAAACAAAATGTGGCAGGAAACAGAGAACAAATGAAGAAAACAAGGTTCTACGAAGAATCCATGGCTTCGATTCGGAAGGGAGGCTCGCATACCGTGAGCCACATCCTGCAAAAACTCCATGTTTCCCTCTCACTATCGTCCAGCTGCTGAAAAGAAAATTCAATCTTCAAAATCTTGGCTTCATGAGCTGAAGGAGAGTAATGAGGTTATATATGCTATAAGCCAAAATGAGGCTACTTGGCGATCATGTTTGCAAGTTTGTCGTTTTCAAATTGAAAACAACCAAGTTGGTCATATTTTAAATTAAAATTAGCGATGTCGTTCAGCATGGTGCCCAGATTCGATTGGGAAGCGGCGATGGCCGGCGGGAAAATCAGGCGGGTTCGTTTGTCCTTCATGTATTATTTTGGCGCTTCTTCTGGCCCGCAGTTTTTAGGTTAAAATTGGGCCAAGTATGATTGCACGAAGGTTCTCTGAATTTTTTAGCCCAAGTTGTTATAGGAGCTCTGTTGGGCATGTCAATCAACAAAGTAACTTGGTCTGCATCAAAACTTAGCTCTTTTCCCCCCCAATCTGAAAGTCAATCTATTCATATCCCAACAATTCAATATATGCATAGTTATGATGTGATATTGAGGATAGGGGGGCAGATCAAAAAACAGATTAAGTTTTATTCTTTACAGAGTTGATCACATTTCCCGATCAATATTTGGCCGAACCTTATCCAACACCTCTCTAACTGTTGATGGTCGGCATCTACAATTCATTAAATGTTTATTCATCAACCTATAGGAATAAGATGCATGTTATTAACACTGGAATAACCAATGAATTTTAGTCATCAATATACTGGAATAAGATGCATGTTATTAATACTGTTTATTCATCAATCAACAAATAACCTACGAATAACATACGCAAAATACCCAAAAAATACCCTAGGAATAACCTATGAATAACATGCGCATAAAAATTGAAATAACTTAAAAATAACCCAGGAATAACCTAGGAATTACCTAGAAATAACTTAAGCATATCCTCAAAATCAGCCAGGAATAACCTAGCAATAA
>NEWO01000009.1:3850318-3861567 GCA_003013225.1 Phalaenopsis aphrodite
AATAATCTGCGCATCAACCTGCAAATAACTTAAAAATA
Source organism: Phalaenopsis aphrodite (assembly GCA_003013225.1). Lineage (NCBI taxonomy): Eukaryota > Viridiplantae > Streptophyta > Magnoliopsida > Asparagales > Orchidaceae > Phalaenopsis > Phalaenopsis aphrodite. Next base: position 3,850,357 of record NEWO01000009.1, read on the forward strand.
ACCCAGGAATAACCTAGAAATAACTTAAGCATATCCTCAAAATCAACCAGGAATAACCTAGCAATAACCTATAAATAACTTAAACATATCCTCAAAATCAGTCAGGAATAACCTAGCAATAACCTACTCATAACTTTTAAAAAAAACATACGCATTACTTCCGAATTAACAAAACAATACACTAAAAATAACGTACAAGTAACCTACAAATAACATGACATAACCTAAAAATACCCTAGAAATAACCTATGAATAACCTGCGCATAAACTTGCAAATAACTTAAAAATAACATACGCATTACTTCAAAATTAACAAAACAATACACTAAAAATATCCTAGGAATAACCTGAGAATAAACTAAAAATAACCCACAAGTTAACTTAAAAATAACCCAATAATAACCTACGAATAACCTGAAAATAACCTACAAATAACCTGAAAAATAACCTACAAATAACCTAAAAATAACCCAGGTTCAACCAGCGAATAAGATACGCCTAATTTATAAATAACCTACGAATAATTTAAAACAAACACATGAATAACATGGAATAGCTGCCAATGAGTACTACGTTTTGGAGTAACTCAAGATTAACCCAATAATAATCAAACTAATAACCTAAAAATAACTTCAGAATAAAACGATGACAATTACTAGGACAAGTTTTCCTCTTCAATGCCCTCCTTCATCCCCTTTGCCTATTTCTTCTTCCTCTGCTTCTTTAACTTCATTGGCTGCTCAACCTCTATCTTCTCAGCTTCTTCTGATACTGTTCTTGAGCTCTCTTCGGCCTGCGCATGCTTCGGATCATCAAACGCCATCGTCTCACGGCTTCCAAGCTAGCGAACGAGGGAAATGTGAAACCCTAGCAGAGCGAGCGGCGAAAACGTAGAAGAAAAGCCACCGGAGAGTATTTTTGAATCGTCTTCCTCGACATTCTAAAATGCGCAGTACTCGAATAGACGCAGGCCGGGTAGGCTTCAACGAATTTTTTCTTTTTTTTTAAATTACGTGGACAAGCGGGTCCCATATTTTCCACGTGGCAAAATTTTATTCGTCAGCGTATCATGCGGACCGTCAGGTCTCCTGACCGAAAAAGCGCTCTATTTTTAGGGGTTCATTTTATTGACAGAAGCGAGACTAAAATTATTTACAGGTAATATTGAGTTCAGAGAATAAAACTTAAAAAATGGAGGAAAAGAATGTTCAACTCTAAATCCTAAACCCTAAAATGCTAATGAACAGTTAGATCATGCAATATTTATTTATGAAATGAACCTCTATTTATCAGATGAAGATTTTAAGATTATATTGTGTACTCTTAGTAAAGTGGGTACAGTAGAGAATATTTTGAGTGATACATAATTATATGACCAAGAGCTTAAAACGGCTTTTGACTGTAATTTGATCCGGCAGCTATGCGCGGGGAGTTTACGGGAATGACCTGTCCAGCTATGACCGAGGCGACTATAGCTGAGGGATTGACCAGGACATGTCGGCCGACTATCTGAGATCTGGGTGGTTTTTATCCTCCGCCCGACTTGGTTGAAGAATCTCGATAGATTTGTTCTTGCCACATTAACATCGGTGGCTCTTTGAGAGGATAGTCTAGTTCCGCCCACTACGAGATTATTTTCTATCAGCCAGCAGGAGCTGGGCGGGTAAAAGTGAGCCCTCGAACTGCCCCTGGTGGGGCCGAACTGTCATGTCATACATATTCTTTGTCGACCATCAGATTTCTTTGAGACAAGTGGTCACACATTTTTTTTATGAACATGTAACATTTAATTAATTAAAATTTATTATTTGATTGAATGTAATTAAAATTTAATATAAATTTAACTCTATGGATTTTCAAAACCACCAAAAAATTTTATTTTATTTTATACATAGAATAAGTGAAAAGTAAATGACTAATTTTAAATGCGTTGGCTATCCACAAATAAAGGCTTTGAAATTAAAATTGAAATTAATTTATGAGGTAAATTCAACCATAATCTAACTTAAAATGATTATGGGATCTACTACAATTAAGCAAAATGTGAGAATAGGGTATTATCTATGAAGCACAGACGAATACGAACAAAACATTGACACGATATAACATACAATATAATTGAAAAAAATTGGACACGACACGTATTTATATTTAAATATTTTTTGAAGAGTCCACATTATCCGTGAGAGAGATTTCATGCATGTTGTCCTAAATATTTAATTTAGTCACACTTTTCTAAAATTTATGCAGGTATCACAGTATGAACTATGAGTTTAATGCAATCATCAACTTCTAAGGGCACCCAATTTTTCAAAGAATATTGTCACTGCAAATTGCAACTTACGGTGTTTACAACCCATATGACAATAACGGGAGAAAATTTTACAAATGTCCTAGAACTCTGACTGAACGAGATTAAGAGCACTTCAAATGGATTGAAGAAATGAATGATGCAACTTCTGACAAAGAATATGTCGACATAAAATATGTCGAGGATTTAGCTAAGAGAGTTATGAGAAATTAGCTAAGAGAAATTATGAGGAATTACAAGTTTGATAGCGTCCCATCTTTTAACTGTTAAGTTTATTTTGTCTGTATTTATGTATCTTATGTTGTCAATGTATTAAAAACTATGTAAAAGTTAGAAGCGGTAAAAGTAATGTGATGTTGCGTCAATTGTAAAAGTAATGTTTTGAGTTTAATCTAATGACAAACTTGAGATATTTTATTGCTCATTCTCTATGTAATTTAATTTGAGCTCATTTTTTGGGTAACTCTACTATAATGTGTTTTTTTGTAATTGAGAATTACTTCCCCTCTTCTATTTCTCCTTTTGATTTTACTTGCAATAACATGGCTTTGCTCCTTATTTATTTCATATATTACTTTATTTGCAATCATTTTTCCTAATTATGTTTATCACAACTAATTTCTTAAAATGTTAATATTAGCATGCTTAAAAAACCATTTGTTTAGTTTTGAACGAAATATGACTGTATGCAAAAATCAAAGTTTAGGTGCTAGCCTATAGATTTACTAGTACACCTACTAAAAATATGCAATATAAAAGGCTATATAGTAAGGTTTGAGAGCATTTGAGGGGCACCTTGTCTCAGATGCATCATGATGCCAAATCACCTCCATTGGATATGTTCCTTGCTACCAGTTCCCAAGGGTAATCTACCTAATTGCCTCTGTCATTTTTAAATGTGCATCCTTATTCCAAGCTAAATCACTCTATGCATATAGATGAAACATGAGTCATTTTTGCATAAAGAAAATACCAGATTTTGCTCTCTTTTAACAATCGATGTAATTCATGAATATCATTTTTATCACATCTGGATTCTATTTATACTCGTAATGATTTATTTTCTTTAAATTTGAATCTAGCATGCTTGCAGATGATACATAAATAATGAAATAAAGATGTTGTGGAAGCTAGATTAAATAAAAACTAAGTTGTCAACTGTCCCAATTTCTCTTGATGCCATTATTGTGAATCTTTAACATGCATACCCCGCAGTATGATAATGGCTAATTCTGATAAAATGTTAATATTCTCTACATCTCTATCCTACTATAGTTTTGCTTTCCTTATCTTCCTTACCCTGTTATATGGAGAGCTTCTTCCACATGTGGGTAGAGATTCAATGTAATCCCCACAACAACAGAAAAGTCTCTTACCATAGGCAATGAGAGTTAAATCCACAACAACAGGGTAAGTAAAATCCACAACACATTAGGCATAGAGTTTCGTTACAGACAAATAGGCAGTGCGAGTAAAATCCACAACAACACAATAAGTATAGAGTTTGATTACAGGAAAATAGGTAGCTCAACACAACTACCTAAAGAGCTGCACTTTTCTCACCCTGCCGACAGAATAAACCTATCATAAACACTCAAAAGTTTGATATTTGCATTTAAAACACTTTGGTAAACGCCATGAAATTAACCAACATGCAGCAAGCTAATATATATTGTTTTCCAACAACAAAAGAGATCTCAAAAAACCAACAGAAGTATGATTTCATATAATTGCATTTCATTTTGGAGATGGACGCAAATAAAACATCAAAAGCAAAAGTCCTTGCATTCCGGCCTAACCAATGATTATTACTCATTTTCATTGCATCACCCCTATAAGAAATATTATTTTGAAATTCACATACATACCAGACAATTCTTATGTATATACATATCTAACACTTAAAAGTATGATATTTACATTTATAAGACTTTGGTAAATGCCCCATAATTAAGCTCCATGCAACAAGCTCAACTATACTGTTTTTTCAGCAACAGAAGAGATCCCAACATATCAGCAGCAATATAATTTCCGTTGGCTGCATTCCATTTTGGTGATGGAAGCAAATAAAATATCAACAACAAAACCCCTCGGCATTCTAGCCTAACCAATGATTACCCTTTTTCATTGTCATCTGCTCTGCCAGAAAAAAATAATTGGAAATTTACATACATACCACACAATTCTTATGTATATATATATATATATATATATATATATATATAAAACTAACAATTAAAAGTTTGGTATTTGCATTTATAACACTTTGGTAAATTCCCAAAAAACTAGCTGCCTTTAACTATCATCCAGTGATTGTTATGAGCTTCCTCATGTAAGCCATCGGTAATTATCATCCAGTGATTAAAAAAATATTGTTGTGAGCTTCCTCATGCGACCTCCATAACTTCATGTATGGTAGTGATAAGTCAAACATATTCTTTAATGTATATTTGATATTAGCACTGTCGAGATTCTTCCAAGAAACATCTTCAATTTGTTGCGCCACCAAGATAAAGTTGCCACTTTGTTACATGGCCTATTCACCCCAGAGCATAAGCGAGTTCCAAATAATTTTGTCACTTCGAACGATTGCCCATCTGCTGTAGCGGAAGTTCGCACTCTGCAAGGGCATCCTATATGTGAACATATGGCTATAACTCGATGTTTGTTACATGATTGAATTTTACACTCCAAAATTATTTTTAATGGCATAATATCGGAGAGCATTTTTTAAGGCAATAGAATCTATAAAACCAACACCAACCACAAAATCTTTAGGATCTCCAAAATTATCATTGTCAATGCTAGTAGCTGAAACTACATCTAACATCCATTTGTCATTCGCTTGGAACTACATCTCGTGAGTGCATAATCACTTCCACACTCTCTTGAGTTATAACCACAATCTTAACATGACTTCTCCCCTTTGAACTTGCACTTATTGCAAGAACATCAATATCACTTGCAAGTAAGTTGTAATATTTTGGTGTAACCCCAATAATATGATAATATAATCTGAACTCGTGCCCGCCTAGCCAATCACAAATCTTTTTAATCTCTTCTTCTAATGAATGAAGACTAAATGTATTTCCTTGAATCTTCATAGTTATTTGTTTGCCCGCATTATACTTCTTCGTCTCTTGACTTTTGACATGGGTTCAATATCCACAAATTTAAAAGTTACAAGTAAATGTTCATTTACATCATGTTCCATATCCAAAATTTGAAATGATGGCCACTGGTTTGCAATAAGAAAAAAATCTTGGTTAGATAAACTAATAACATATTTAAATAAAACATCTTTGGGTAAAAAAATAATTTTGTGAAAAACTACCTTATTCCCTCCATGTCTGTATCCATGCTCCATGCTCCATATCCATATCCACAAGTTACAAAAGAAATGAAATCTCGTCAGCAATCTTAAGAGCTAATTTAAATGCAAAAGAATTTTCACATCATCATGAATTACAATAATTTTAGTTAGTATTTTGCGTGACAGTCTATTTAATAAATTTCATTAAATATAGAGCTATTACATCAAAAGTTAATGTGTGACGACTTTATCCCAAATTTGACATAAACCCGCAACAATCAACTACTATAGAATCAATATTTGACATAAAATATATAGGTCATATAATGATATGAGCAAAAATCGTTGAGCTTTCTGCTACAATCCTGCGAAATAAGCCAGAATAACAAGAAGCACACAACTAATTAATATCATAAATCCAAACCAACTAACATAAAATTTCAATCAAGCTTGGTCACATTCAACATAGAATCATACATGGTGGGAGTCTTTAGAGCTTACTTTGAAAAAGACATTAAAAAAGGTTGTGAGGGAGTTTTCTAAAAATACAAATAAAAAACAACTCATTTGCATAAGCACATATGGAACTCAAGAATTGTCTGTTTATATTTTAGTGGCATATACATACATACCACCTATTCCTATATGTGTACATATCTAACGCCTAATTTATGGGTTAGATATGTAATTACAAGAATTGAATGGTATGTATGCAAATCTTCCCACATTGATAGGTATGACAGTAAAAGTGTAGTTATTTTCTCAGAAAGGCAGATCTTCAAATAGTAAATTGTAGACTACTTAGTGGAATTAACAACAAGATTTGATGCTTTGCTTACCTCGTCCTCATCAGACTGATATAGTGATGGTAGCACACAAATGCTATACAACTCTATTAACTTGGTCGTAGCTGAGCTTCCAAAGAAGTGAACTTTTGTTCATTGGCAATCGATGTGCACCTATCAAATATTTTTGATAAAATTTTGATTCATCCCATAGTTTAGACATATAAATAGAAATGAAATTTTATAACACATAAATGATGGATAAATAAAAAATGGAGATCGCATTAGGAACAATTATAATACTTCAATCAACATCCTCCTCTCATCATCAGCTTTATCTTCAATTATTTGTGGTCAGCTTTGTGAATCCTCATTTTCAATTTGTTTCTATATATATTTGTGTGATTAGTTATCTGTTTGTATAAATATTTTTTAACAATTTAAAATATCAATGTAGAAGCTTGAAAAAAGAATATTGGTCATGATACATTTGCTAGAGAGAGATGGTGATAATAGTGGCGGAGAGCAATGATCAGCTATAGAGAAGTTGCTATAGAGAAGTTGTACAGGTTTGCAAACAAAATGTGAGACAAGATGTTCTATTTTGTGGGTATTTACCAATGGTGCAAAAGTTATGATATCAAAGTTAACCCAAATCATGATGTAAAACACAATTTTATTACGGACATAAAACAAGGTTACAATGAAGACTCGAAATAATAAAAGACAATACACAAAGCAAAAGCACAAAATAAAAGATTACAACTAATGGTTGAACAAAGAAGACATAACCGCTTGAGGAGGAGAGATTCCGATAAGGGGGGAGGCTGGATTGGCAGCTGCGATGAAGGATGGAGAGGTGGGGCTACTGTGGAAGAAGTTGGACAGCAAATTGGTGATGACAATACTCGAACCACATCTGAAGAGTAGGAATATTGTTAGAGACTGGATTGGCAGCTGAATGAATGTCGGAGAGGTGGGGCTACTGTGGAAGATGTAGGACAGTAGATTGGTGATAGTAACGGTGTCGAACCATAGATGGAGAGAAGCAGGAATGTCGTTGAAGGCTAGATTGACAGTTGTAGTGAAGGCTGAATTGACAGCTGTAGTGAAGACAACAGGTTGGCGATATTAATGACGTGGAACCGCAGCTCGAGAGAAGCAAGGAGCAATATAAGGGAGAGCCGGAATGTGCGGCCTATAGGAATGTTGCAGGAGGAGGTGTCTGGTGGAGCTGGAAGGAGGGCAAAAGGGGTTGCTGGCTCTCGGGGCGCTGGAAGGAACAACAGGGGGCGTGTTAACCTTACTTTTGTTGAGGTCTATTTTCTTTTTAGAACCTAGAATCTAGCCATAGGAGTTCACTGCTGACTCTCCTAAATGACTAGATTGGGACCCAAATCGCTTAGAAATTCGAACCGCTCATTGACTCCTTGCGGTCTCACATGTGTGGTTTCAAATCCTCAACATTCAATTGAGTCAATTGAATCCAATATATTAAACTGCAAGATTGAGTTCCTATAAGGATTGAAGAATGTCTTAAGAAGACCCTTTGAATTTTAGGGTTTTTACATCTTTGAAATAGCATACATATTCACACACATTGACACACACAAATACCACAATACATATCACATACAAACAAATACACATAAACACCACACCTTCACATCACATGCATTCATAATCCACTTAATCGACAATTCAATATAATTAAATCATATCACCCCTAATCAAAATTCTAATTAAAATTTAAATTCCTCATATAAAAATATATAATAAAATAAACAAAATAATATAATACAACAACAACAACAACAACAAAGCCTTAATCCCACTACGTGGGGTCGGCTACATGAATCTTTTTTCTCCATTGCGTCCTATTTAGTACCATATTTTCATTTAATTCTAGTAAATTAAGATCATTTTTAATACAATAAGCCCAAGTCTTCCTAGGTCTACCTCTGTCTTTCCTAACGCAATTCGAATCTAAAAACATCTACTCTTCTAATTGGATCTTCAGATGGTCGACGTTTAATGTGACCAAACCATCTAAGAAGACTTTCTCTAATTTTGTCCGTCACAGGAGCTACACCAACCCTATCACGAATATATTCATTTTGCATTTTCTCTCTAAGTGTAAAGCCACTCATCCACCTAATCATTCTCATCTTGGCAACACTTAACTTATTATTATGCTTCTCTTTTAATGTCCAACATTTAGCGCCATAGAGCATCGCAGGTCTCGCTACCGTCTTATAAAATTTTCTTTTCAGTCTAAGCGATATTTTTATATAATGATAATTAATAGGTAAATATATATATATATATATATATATATATATATATATATATATATATATATATATATATATATATATATATATATATATAATAACAATAAAAAAACAATAAAAAAATATAAGAATAATAGTATATATATATATATATATATATAATAGAATAATAACTCAAAAATATATGATAATAAAATAATAATAATAATAAATAAAGTATAATAAATAAATATATGTATATATATACATATAAATAATGATGTTGTTATAGATAAAATTTGATGTTGCAGCAAACACAATTTGATGGTGTTATAGATAAAATCAAGTCACGCATTCATGATAGGAGGAATGTTTTTCTATCATTTGGGGGGAGGTTGACCTTGTTACAAAATGTACTACACTCACTTCCTTTATACACTATGCAAGTTCTTTCAATGAAAATGAGTACACAGAATGACTTAGAACATATTTTCAATAAATTTCTTTGGGCTGGAGAAGGTTCCTCCAAAATTTGGACACGCTGGCATAAAGGGTGTAAACCTCGTCTCTTTGGAGGTTTGAGCTTCAAAAATTTGCATCATATACTTGATATTAATATGTGTAAGTTGTGGTTCAAATTTAGGCTTGGCTCTTCACTTTGGGCTCAATTTTTGCAACATAAGTATTGCTCTCAGCATCACCCCTCTACGGTTCAATGGAAGATTGGGGACTCTAAAAATTGGAAGGCCATTTTAAAGGCTAGAAACGTTGCTAATAAATTTATTTTTTGGGACATTGGAGAGTGAAAAGTTTCATTTTGGCACGAACATTGGGGGCTTTCCAATTCTCATGATGAAGACTTCAATTTGGCTAGTAATATGTTGGTCTCTGATTGTTGGGATAATGGTCATTGGGACATGGGTAAACTTAGGGAGTTGTTGGGGGATAATGTTGAACCCATTGTTAAACTTCCTTTATGTCTTGATAAGCCTGATAAACTTATTTGGAAGTTTACTTCCAATGCTTCTATTTCTAAAATGCTTTACTCTAACCTGCATACTTTTGGTTATTGGAAATGGGGAAGGATGATATGGCATAACTATATGTCTACTTCTACCTCCGTCTTCTTATGGCGTTTTTTCTTTTCCTTTCTTCCACTTGATGACATTCTGAAATTAAAAGGCTTGAGATTGGCTTCAAGATGCTACCTTTCCAGGAGTGGGGAGGAGTCCTTTGCATATCTCTTTTTTGAGTGTTCCTTTTCCCATTTTGTTTGGCTGAGATTGGGATATTTTTTTCAAGTTAGATGGCCTTATAAAGGCACTTTAGATGGCATTTTAAGGTCCTAGAGGGCTTCCAAGGATTTCAACAGCAAACTTTCATCTTTTCCTTTAGTGGTGTTATGGTTTATTTGATTGGCCAGGAATGATTATAAGCATGTTAATTCTTTCACTCACCCGTCCATTATTGTTTCTTACATTATCTCTTATTACTATAAAGTTGTCAAAAGATTTTGTATTTCTTTACCCCGTGCTACTAAGAACCAGAATCTGGGTGGAAGGCCTCTATTAATTAGATGGCAACCCCCTCACATGGTTGGGTTAAGGCAAATATTGATGGGAGCTGGACTCCTAACTCTGCCAGTGCGGGTGGTGTTTTCAGAGATTCTTTGGGAAACTTAGTATGTTATTTTGCATCTCCTGTTTATGCAGAGCCCTATTGAGGCGGAGGGTTGGGCTGTTCTGTTTACTGTACAAATTGCTCTGATTTACAAATTTCCCTTGGTGGTCATTGAGACTGATTCTATGCTATTTTAAGATATTTACTAAGGCCAATGCCCCACCATGGAATTTGCTTTATCTTTTAAACAAAATTTGGCATCTTCTTGATACTCATTCTCTGCAGGTTCAATATTCTTTCATCCATAGGGAGGGTAATGCACCTGCTGACTTTTTGGCTAAAATTGGCCATACTAAGATCTTTGTGGGCCACGTTCCTTCGAATATGCTAAGGAAACTTTTGCTTGGGGATAAATTAGATTCCTCATACATTCATGCATGATTTTGGTTCTCTTAAATTTATTTGTTGCAAGTCCCTTTGCATTTCTTGCAGGATTTACTGGAGTCTTCTCTCTCTATTTCGTTGTTTGATGTTGAAGTTATTAGCTATGCTCAGAATGTTTTACTTCTCTGTTTGGTTCCTGTTGCCCCCTGCAGTCTGGATGGATTGTTGGGCTCTCTTTTGCAGCTTCATTCATCAGCTTCTCAGTCACTACATGGTTACACTGCTTCATTTCTCTGTTTGGATCTTGTTGCCCCCTACGGGCTGGTTGGATTGTTGGGCTTTTAGTCTTTTCTGCAACATTTCTGTTTGATTTGTTCTGGTTGTTGCCTGCTGTTTTCTACTTTGGTTCCTCTACTCCCTCATGGTTGTAGAGTTTGTTTTGGCCAATTTGTTCTATCAGTTAGATTGGCATTTAATTTCTTTTTATCATTACTATTAGCTTGGGTTTTATTCCCTTTGTTTGGG
>NEWO01000009.1:3862306-3894325 GCA_003013225.1 Phalaenopsis aphrodite
ATATATATATATATATATATATATATATATATATATATATATATATATATATATATATATATATATATATATATGTGTGTGTGTGTGTATAATAACAATAAAATGATAAAAAACATAACAAATAAATAATAATAATAAATATAAAGCAAGGGGAGAGGATTCGCTTGTATCATTCGGCGCCGCCGCTGGTTCGCCGGCGGAGGTCGGAGCTCCGTCGAGAGGCTAAGAAGGAGCTCGGGATGGCTCTGGTGAAGGAGGAGGAGGGGAACTGAAGGAGCTGGCGATTGACTCATGATGGGTGAGGGTGGGCACATTTTTGGGAAGAAGGAAGTGACGGGGCTGGGAGCTGCCGTGCCCTGAGGGAGGAAGAGGGGGGAGAGAACAGGAAAGAGTGAGAGAGAGAGATTGTGTCCTTATCGTCTGGTTATTGTTTTTTTTAAAATTAATTTATTAGTATTATTATTATTATTATTATTATTATTATATATTTATATATTTATTTATTTATATACATTAATATTATTATGATTTGAGGCTTCACGGCCACCTTTAGAGTTAATCACATTAGAAATTAACAATGAAAACATATGGGGTATTAGATTGAGTTTTGAGGTTGGATTGTTTAGTTTATGACTTAAGGTTTTGAATTAGTTTGGTTTGATGCTTAATTTGAGTTGGAAAATGTTTGATTGGTTACCAAACTTGTTGATCAAGTGGGGTGGCACACTGTCTTATATATTGATTAATATGATTATAAAATTCCCAAAGACATTCAAAAGAGCATTAATATTCAATTTTGGTGTATATATATATATATATATATATATATATATATATATATATATAATCCCTAAAGTTGATAAGATTATTCCCTTGTGATTTTGAAGTATTTTATTTATTTTGAATTTTCTTTAATTTATTGATTATTTTAAATCAAATAAATACTTATATTTTGAATAATTCTTAAAATTATGAAACTTTATAGAAAGCTTGAAATTAGGTCTTGACAGTTCTATAAAAAAGGGACATGTCATTTGAGGTTTGATTGGATAAGATACCTACTTGAAGAGTAGTTTAATTTCATGGTTATGACTTCACATTTATCTAGAAATTCTTCTATTCTATCCTAACCCTTAGTCTAGGATTAAAATCCAATCAACCTTCACTATCAATCACACTTGAACTTAAATCAAACATTCAAATTTCAAATCAATTAAAATCAATTTCAATTAAATCTCTTCAACTCAAATCATATCAAATCAAACCTCGTTCTTAGTCCCCAATCAATCAATTTGAATCAAACCTTAGTTAAACCACTTCAACTAAAAATCACTTTCAAAACTATTAAACTAATTTCAAACAAACTCCAAAACTTTGGAAGTTTCAAAATTATCAAAACTGCAAACATTTTTCAAGAATAAAATAAAACTTTAAAACAATTAAAACTTCAAAAACTTAAACTTTTAAAACAACAAAAATCTTTTCAAAACTTAAACTTTAAAACATCTCAAGAATTCAAAATTTTAACATTTAAACCATTTTAAAACTAAAATCTAAACCATTTTAAAACATTTTAAAACTTCAACCAACTTCAAACAAATTCCAAACCTTAAAGAAACTTTAACTGGTTTCAAACAAACTCAAAAACTTCAAACAAATTGCAACCATCTTCAAACAAACTTCAAATAGATTTCATTAAAATGTAACAATTCCTAAATAAACTTCAATTAAATCCAACAAACTTCCTTAAGAGTTTAAACATCTCAGACCTTCAAATAAATTTTAAATAGCTTCAAACAAACTTTGACAACCTTAAAATAAATTTTCTTTAACTCAAACTAATCAACTAAAATAAAATCCAACAAACTCAAGATTTTAGCTCAAGTGAATCAATCCAAATCAAACTCTTTCAAACAAAATTCAAAAATTAACCTTTTTTCAAAATCATAATTCTAATTCTCAGGGAATGTCTTTTATCTGTAGTTGGTTAACCCTTTTCAAGGGCTTTGCCGTGGCACATCGTCATTAGACTATAAGTCTCAACCTTTCAATTACAATAAAATCCTTTCAAACTCATCCATTGATTTGAGAACCAGAAATATTAATCTTCAAGAAATTTACCATTTAATCATGCATAATATAAATCAATACTTTAATTGAGAGCATTTTCAGGACCCACAATATCCTCGATGTAATTAATTATGAGAGCTTATCCTACTAGGGATAATAAACCCTAAAATAAAATAAACCCTATCTTACACTCATAAGGCATTATTCTTTAATATGTGTAACTTTCTAATAAGCTGGCTATGTGAAGATCATGTTATTTTATAGGGAATGACTAAATTGATTGTTTTGAATCACTTGAATAATGGTAGATTTAATTTTAATTTTATTGATATTGATGGTAGGCCTAGTGTTACTCTGATGGATTCCATTTACCATTGGATTAGCAAATTTCCTAAATGATCTAGGTTATTCAAGTTCTTCCTAAGAGTTTGTCATGTGAACTTTATTTTTGTTCTTTTTCAATTTTATATTTTTAAGCAGTTTTATATTTTAGGATCAAACGATACTAAGATAATGTGTTTAATCTTATGCATGCATAATATAAATCAACATTTATTACTTACAATAAAAATATGAAAGTACAACAATAAAAATAGTAAATAAGAAGATTTCTTAATATAATTTGACACAGTTCTTTTGGCGCTATTGAAGTGATAAGGTTGCAACACTAACCAATCGATGTGGCTGGAACCGACAATCCAACTGTTGAACTAGTTGGAACAGGCGATCCAACTGTTGAACTAGTTGGAACAGGCGATCCAACTGTTGAACCAGTTTATTTTTTTATTGTTTTTTGAGAGAATTTTTTTCAATTATAATTTTTGATTGTTAGTCTTCTTTTTTAGAGTAATTTAAGTTAGTTGTTTAAGTTCACTTATGATTTATATTTTATCATATATTTTTTNTTCAAAAATTAACCTTTTTTTCAAAATCATAATTCTAATTCTCAGGGAATGTCTTTTATCTGTAGTTGGTTAACCCTTTTCAAGGGCTTTGCCGTGGCACATCGTCATTAGACTATAAGTCTCAACCTTTCAATTACAATAAAATCCTTTCAAACTCATCCATTGATTTGAGAACCAGAAATATTAATCTTCAAGAAATTTACCATTTAATCATGCATAATATAAATCAATACTTTAATTGAGAGCATTTTCAAGACCCACAATATCCTCGATGTAATTAATTATGAGAGCTTATCCTACTAGGGATAATAAACCCTAAAATAAAATAAACCCTATCTTACACTCATAAGGCATTATTCTTTAATATGTGTAACTTTCTAATAAGCTGGCTATGTGAAGATCATGTTATTTTATAGGGAATGACTAAATTGATTGTTTTGAATCACTTGAATAATGGTAGATTTAATTTTAATTTTATTGATATTGATGGTAGGCCTAGTGTTACTCTGATGGATTCCATTTACCATTGGATTAGCAAATTTCCTAAATGATCTAGGTTATTCAAGTTCTTCCTTAGAGTTTGTCATGTGCTCTTTGTTTTTGTTCTTTTTCAATTTTATATTTTTAAGCAGTTTTATATTTTAGGATCAAACGATACTAAGATAATGTGTTTAATCTTATGCATGCATAATATAACTCAACATTTTTTACTGACAATAAAAATATGAAAGTACAACAATAAAAATAGTAAATAAGAAGATTTCTTAATATAATTTGACACAGTTCTTTTGGCGCTATTGAAGTGATAAGGTTGCAACACTAACCAATCGATGTGGCTGGAACCGACAATCCAACTGTTGAACTAGTTGGAACAGGCGATCCAACTGTTGAACTAGTTGGAACAGGCGATCCAACTGTTGAACCAGTTTATTTTTTTATTGTTTTTTGAGAGAATTTTTTTCAATTATAATTTTTGATTGTTAGTCTTCTTTTTTAGAGTAATTTAAGTTAGTTGTTTAAGTTCACTTATGATTTATATTTTATCATATATTTTTTAAAACAAAAAAAACAACAAAATAATAAGCAAATTAAAGTAAAATTAAAAATTTTTACATTTATGACGTCTCATGGTTCAACTGTTAATCTTGAACCTCCTTATCTTCTGGTGCAATGCCCGGTCCGATTTTCAAAAACCTTGGATTTTATGATAGAGATTGTTATATTTAAATATTTTTTAAATTTAATTTAAATTTATGTTGACTCAAATAAAGCTAACATTCAAGAACAACTTCCTATACAAAATTCATTTGTTGATGATGAAATGAAAAAAATCTATTATGCTAGAAAATAAACTTAACTCTCTAAGAAATTATCCTATGTCAAATGAAGCCATTGACACTAGTTTGTAAGAAGTTAAATTTTAACTCCACTACCATATCTACACTTGGAGTCACATAAGTCATGTCAATACTTCCTTTTTGTTGACTTTGCTTTTCAACAACTTATTCAATTTGAAATATTTTTTCGTGGAATTAGTTATGATTAAGCTTTGAATTTTTACTTTAGCACATAATCTTTTGTAAAATGCTCACTTAAAGTCATATTTAATTAGTCTTGCAAATTTTTTTTAATTAAATTTTTTTTTTGCTGCCATTTCATGTCAATTCTTTTATTAAAACTTTCAAGAAAATCTTTTATTTTTTTTTGTTTATTTAATTATATTTATTTGGTTCATGTTATTATTATTTATTTTAGTACTTATTTGGACCTTATCACAATGAGTCACATAAGCTTAAATTTATTGAATGACATAACATTTCTCAAAATTTTTATATACTTTTCACTATGAATTGCCCCAAAGATTTTATGAATTCGTTGCAATTTCCATATATCCCTACAAATTCATTCTTTTTAAAAGAACATCTTATCTACCTTTTTGAACATTTTTTATAGCCACAACTCTAAGGGATAGCCTTCAAGCCTTCAAGGAATTTAAGCATACCCAACCATCAAACATGACCCACTTTAACTCTTTCAATTATTTAAGTTTCAAAGGTTCTAACTTCTCATGTAGCACTCTCAATTACTTTTCTTTATTATTTTTTCGCCAATTATTTATCCATTGGATTACTTTATCTCAAAAGCTATAGATATTTACTAACTATTGACAATCCATCAAGTTTGACTACTTTACCAACTTCTATATTTGAAGTATCTTGTGACTTTTTTTGAATAACATTAGTTGTTCATACTCTAATTATCTATTGATTTAGCAAACCTCTTTTTGCTAAGTTGATCTCCATACAAAAAAAAAAAATCAAAGAATCATAGCGTAGCACACCATTGAGGAGTTACTATTTATGAGAAACAAGCTAAGTGAAATATTAAAGAAAAGAAGGGTAAGAGATTATTGTGACTTATGGGGCATAAGGGAAAAAGAAAATATATTGCTGCTCAACCCGTTTAAGTTTAGGTTCATGATCTCGGACCAACTATTTCTGCAATGATTGCACACAAAAACATAATGTATCTGTAGAAGTTAGGTTAAGAAATTAAGAAACAAAATTTTAGGAACGACAAAAGTGTTGGAGGCTCTAAAGTAAAGCTTGTCTTAGTAGGAGGCCATTGACAATGGTTATGACATTACCAAATAAAAATTGTCAAAAATCAGAAGCTAGTTTAAAAAAGGAAAATCAACTTGATAAGTGAGTTCAAGCTATTTTAAGGAAAGAGTTTCAAATGGAGATAGTTCATAAACTTTAGGAGGCTAAAAAAGATAATATTTAGTTCAAAAATACCGCAATAGCGTTGGGAGTTTTTTTTTTATGCATTCTAAGATTACGTAGATATTCTACTTTCTAAGCTTGAAAGTTTATTGATTAAACAATTCAAATAACTTTTATCTGATAGTAATTGATGAATCTTATGAAATTTGTTTGAGAGGAGATAAAGGGAGGACTACTGATCTTTGAAGTCGATGAAATTTATGTTCTATTTTATTTTTTTGCTTACATTACTCATAAAATTTATGCAAACATACATGTAAGAAATCCTTTTTTATTTGTGGTTAGTTTCTCTATCTTCAAATACTTTATATTGATAAGCTATTCAGTCGAATATAAACTTTGTTGGAGAAGGCGATAAAATTATATTCAGCTGGATCGAACGCTACCCTGTAGATAAATTTTTGTTTGGTGAAGCTGTCCTTTCGTAAGAATGGAAAAATTTTCGTCTTTTCGGATCTAAACTATCCTCCATTCATTCGAAGAAAGTGGCTTTTAATAGATATTTAGGGCCGGTTTGGGGCAGCTTATTGGGGTGTGGCGGCGTTTTCAAAACGCCGCCGCCGCACCGTTTGAAAAAAGCGTTTGCCTGTCATTTAGGTACCGCACCTGCGTCCACGTTCCTGTTTTGTTAATAGTCTTCGACGCGGGTACTACCCCGCGTCCAGCTTCTGCGACCCGCATTGCTCTAAGATTTCCTCCTGTGCCATTCTGTTCTCCCTCGCCCGTCCCTTCTTCGATCTTCCTTCTTGTCCTTAAAACCTTAAGGAGATCGACACCGCGACTCCTCAAGGTTGTTCCTTTACGCTCGCTGCCCCTTCCTCCCTCCTTCACCTCATATGAGGTATGCTAGGGTTTTTTTCTAAGGTGGAGTTACAATAGTGCGATTTTTTTGCTGGTTCTTTTCTAACGTGGAGTTACAATGCAATTTTCTAGTCGATTTGCATGAAAAATATGAAATTTGTGTTGTTTGCATAAAATCCGTATATCAAAGTAATTTATGAAATTTTCTAATGGGTTTTTCTAGTGGGTTTGAGATTCTCACTATGGAATATTGGTATGACTTTCTGCGCAGCATTCTTTAGAGACAATCCATTGTAGATCATGCTTGAGTTGGTATATTTTTGTTTGAGGAGCCAATCCATTGTAGATCGATCGATTGTGACATTGATCCATTTTCGTTTGTGACAATTGTGTGGATGCTGCAGTGTGAATAATGCGGTTAAAAAGTGAATTATGTAGTTAAAATGTTTTTGCTCAATGAATTGCTTCCACATTGATGTTCTTAGCGCGGTTGTGGCACCTTGTGCTTTGAAAGTTTTTTTTTAATGCTAGTAATGTGGCATATCAAAATTACTGAATAATCTCAATCATTTATGAAATACGAATTACTGACATTTGAATGGTTCATGCTATTTATGTTGTTTACATCAAGAGTAGAGTTTGTAATTTTGGTGTTAATTGTTTACGCAGGGAGTGAATATTATAATACCTTTTGATGAAGCATTCATCTGATATAAATGAAGTGGTTCGGCATCTCAATATAGCTGTTTTGGCTTTCATATAGCTGTTTCGAATGGTGTTATTGATAGGCTATTGATATAAATGAAGGGGAACATTTGGCATCTCAATATAGCTGTTCTGAGGATTTCTTGGCATGGAAGAACATTTTACTATTTTGTTATGATCGAAATATTGCTTTAGCTTTCCTGGAATTGTCAGGGAATATCATTGATTGTTGTTTCAATAAATTGGGAGTACCATTGGCTATTTGTTCGAAACTTACTGCTGCAGTTTCATTCGATTTGCTATTAGTTGTAGCAGGAAGTTTCAATAAATGGGGATTTTTAGTTTATTTGATATCATTGTTAGCTTCTGTTAGCTGCAGTTTCAATAAATGGGAAGAACATACGAAGTGGTGAGTAATATATTTTAATTTTTGTAACCGAACTATATTATTTTAAAACATCTGTTTTATCTATTATTTTTCATAAACAGTTCTGTTGCAAATTGTTTAACCAAACAGAAGCAGAATAGTCATCTATTCAACAACAACTTCCAGTAAACTGTTCTAAATAAGCTGTCTCAAACAACAAGATAATTTATTTTGATAATCTCAGAATAATCTATTTATCAACAAATTATAAATAATTAACAGCTGCCCCAAACAGACCCTTAAGGTGCGTTTGGGGCAGTTTGTGTGTTTCAAGATAAACAACTTATCTCGAAACACAGCCTTCGACTTTCGACATGCGGCCTGTGTTTAGTGTAAAAATGAATCACGTTTTTGGATAAGCAAGCAAAACGCGCGACTCAAACAGTACCGCGACGTTTTAAAAAATGCCCCCGCACTTATAAGCTACCCCAAACAGACTCTTTTGAACTTTGATGCTACTACTCATTACTATCCAATAAAATCTTATAATGAATAAATTTATTTCAAATTAAAACAAAATATAATTTAGCTAAATCAAATAACTCAAAAATTTTCTAAACATTATACTTAACGCTGCAATCCAGTTCAGGTATTCGACGGACAGAAAATCACAAACGGAAGAGAAATCGGATAGTTTTCCTCCTCCTGCGGCGATGGCCTCCTGCGCTCGCAGTTCGCCTTTCTCTACTGCTTTTAGGGGGTTCTGGTCACGTTCGAACCCGAACGGTTCCCCCCTTCTCTTTTGGCATGGAAACCCTAAACCCTCGCAGGTCTTCCATTATTCGCATTCGCGCCGCTCTTCCTTCACAGCAGTCTTCTCTCGAAGAAGGAAGAAATCCTTAGATGTTGCTCAAATTAAGCTTTCCAAATCCAAGGTAACATGAAGGAGCAATTTTAGCTCGATTCTCAGATTCACCTGAGTACTGCTAGTCTCCCACTCACCGAAAGCTCCAATTTTTTCTGTGTCTTTGTTATGGAATATTCTTGTTCTGGAGATTTTCTTTTTGGAATTAGTCGTTTATGTACGGTTGCTCATCCATGATTATTGGAAAACAATTATTTATGTTTAGGCGGTGTTTGGCTGCAATCTGAATTTAGATTAAATAGTATTTATCAAATCCAGTAAATTCGATAGTCTATGCAAGGAGATGAGCTCTTGAATGATGATAGGAAGAAATTCTTAAATTCGTCTCACAATCGGATTTACGCATTGAAATTCTTCAATTATTTTGCAACTTTTCAATTAATTTTTCTTGATATTGTGGTTTTCATCTTAAGATTGATAGTTTTTATTCTGTAACAAAAAAAAAAAAATGGATTTCTCTATATTTAATTCTGTCACCAGCTTCATTGGTGATTCTGTATGCATTGCTGGCAGAAAACTCCAGAATATGATGACATGGAGGGAAATGAGAAAGATGAAGATGCCTTCGAAGCTCTTTTTAGCCAGCTTGAAGAGGATTTGAAAACTGATGTGACATTTTCTGATGACAGTGATGATGAAATAACTGAAGATGATCTTGCTAGGCTTGAACAGGAATTAGAGGAAGCACTCTGTATTGAAGAATCTGATGAGGTTTTGGAAGGTGTTCCTTCTAAATCACATGGCATAGACTTTTCTGAAGATGAGGAAGAATCACAGCCGAAGCTTAAGAGTTGGCAGCTCAGAAGGTTGGCCCATGCTTTAAAGATTGGTCGCCGTAAAACTAACGTAAGCCCGACTGTGATTTCTATTATGAGTTGATTCATACTATTAGATGGAGTAAAGTGCCAAAATAGTTCTAACAATTTACCTCTGGTCTTTTTAGTCCCAGGGTCTATAAAAGTGTCTAATTTGTCCCCAAAATTTCTCAAATTAGGGTTCTAATAGTCTTCCATGTGGACTCTTTCAATTTTAATATAAAGAGTATAGGGACTAATTTGGCACTGTTATAGACTCCAGGACTAAACTGATCCCATGCAAACAATTTAGGGACTATTTTGGCACTTTACTCTTATTAAATGTGCATTTCTATTCTTATATTAGGCTTATAAGGTTCTTGATTAAATTTACTTTTAGGTTGTTGAAACATGGTTTTTATGTAGCAATGAATAGCTACTTTTCTTTCCGGTAAAATTTGTCCAATTTATCTCTATAGATAAAAAACCTTTCAGCAGAGCTTGGGCTTGAAAGAGCGCATGTCCTAGAACTACTTCGCGAACCGCCCCCGAATCTTTTGATGATTTGCGCTTCTTTGCCTGATGAAGTTACAAAAAAACCTGAACCTGTTCGCGAGCCGGTGGAATCTTCCTTTGATTCTAATGTCAGCGTTTCTAAAAATGGGCCAAAGAAAGAAGTTCCTATTCATGTTTTGCAGAAAAGATGGTCAATGCAAAAGAGATTAAAGAAGGTTCAACTTACAACCCTTGAAAGGGTTTATGCTAGAACTAAGCGTCCCACTGTGAGTATGAACTTCTTTATAGATTGTTCTGTGATCATAATACTTTAATGTTGACATTTGAATGAATTTGACCTTCACAATTCAGAATTAGATCGGGGCATTTACATACATACCATCCAATTCCCATGTTTTTGCAAGTCTAACTTCAAAATTTTACTTTTTACATTTATACCATCCAAATCTTTCATATCACATCAAAAATACCACCACTTTAACTTTTAAAAGTGAAATTGACCTTTTCTTGCATAGGTAAGAGGTATGTATGTAAAAATTGAAGTTTAGGCGTTAGATATGTAAAATATAAGAATCAAGTGGTATTTATGTAAATCTTGCTCTTCTCGTATGATTTGTTGTATATACATATTTTGGTTATTTATTTATTTATTTTGTTCTACATTATGGTGAAGAATGCAATGATAAGCAGCATCGTCCATGTGACAGATCTTCCTAGGAAAAGGGTAGTAAAATGGTTTGAAGATAAGAGACTTGAAGAGGGAGTTCCTACTCACCGTGAACCTTTTCACAGAGCATCTATGGTTATGACTACATAAATTGATGAATGGATGATATTTAGATATAGTGAAAGAGTTTAAAAGTTAAGTTTTTAATAGAAGAGTTGTTCCGTGAATGATAGAAGAGGTAATTAATTCTTCTACAGTTTGGCAGTGAGAGAAATTTCTAGTTTTATAGGTCTTCAATATCACATTTTATTTTACAAGCCTCTGGGTTTGACATCCAATGTGTTGGTCTCTTTGGGGGTGTTTGCTATTGTTGTAAAATTGTTGTTAAAAAATTTTGTTGTAAAAGATGTTACATTTTTTATAACTTCAGCTGTCAAGGTGCTATTTATAAATTAGAAAATGATTTTTTTGTTTGGTATCATTGTTGTGCTATTGTTATATTTGATTAAATACAACAACAACAACAAGCCTTTATCTCACCAAGTGGGGTCGGCTACATGAATCCTTTTTCTCCATTGCGTCCTATTGAGTGTCATATTTTCATTTAATTCTAATAGATTAAGATTGTTTTTTATACAATATGCCCATGTCTTTTTAGGTCTGCCGCTGCCTTTCCTAACATAAGTTGAATCTAACACATCTACTCTTCTAACAGTATCATAAGATGGTCGGCGTTTAATGTGACCAAACCATTTAAGTTGACTCTCTTTAATCTCGTTCGCCTCTGGAGCTATACCAACCTTATCTTTGATATATTTTGATTAAATGAGCATATATTTTGATTAAATGGATATATTTTGTTTGTTCTTGTTAATGCTCACATGAGAAATTTAGCATTTAAAAAATTGATTTTTGTTTTTTTTTAATTTAAGTACACTTTTTGCTTAAAACAAGCAGCTCCTCATAGGCCGAGTCTCAAGGAAAAATGTTGTTTCGAAGTGAGGAGAAGCTCTTAGGTAAGTTTCTATTCAATTTTCTATTTTTATTTAAATTATATCATTTTGATTTAATAGGTTTTTTATACAATATCACTCACCAATTCGACCATCATTTTTCTTAGAAAATAGCTTGCAGCTCTAGAAAATCTTATCACCATTGTGCTGAATCCTCCACCTCTTGTAGGATTCTAAATGCTCCACACTAGTGCATTTTCCACTTCATAGATCCATTCATAGAGTTAAAACTGTGTTATACTTTCATTGTTCCGAATATATATATATGGCCTATCAATTCTTCTCGAATCTGCCTGCCTTTTCTTTCCAAAGATGTTAAATCCCATATCTATGGTTTTGAAATCAAAATTACTGAAGAGGAACTCACCTGCTTTTTTTCTTTACGACATTATGGGGAATAAATATGGGCAATGAAAAAAAACTGTTAATGTTTTTGATGGTGAAGTATCACTTAGAGGCTTCACGATAATCCATCTAGGGAACATATTGAGAGTCTTTATCCTTTTTGTCATAGAGAGACTAGTCATTTTACTTGCCCTCCATTTTCTTCTTCAACTACTGCTATTACTACTAAATAGATAGCGTATAAATGATTATGGAGAGATCAACCACTAATAAAAAAGAATGATTGAGCTCTAGTCTATCAAAGAAACATTCTCGCTTAAAGTGGTTGTAGATTTTGAGTTAGATGATGATGGCAATGTTGGTGGTGGAAGTATTGGTGGTAGTGGTTTGAAAATGATGAAGCCCATTAATTTTATTGTTCTTGTTTCTTATTTAGTAGTCTCTTCATATATATATATAAAATTGATCTTTTCTAGTTTTACCCCCATTTTGTTGTAATAAAGGGGGGAAAAAAGATTTTTGTAAGAAGAATAATGTCTAATGCTATAAAGGTGTGTAAACAAGAGCATTTGAAATATTTGTAAAACTACTATATTTATTATCAATGCAAAAAATTGATTTTTTTTTCTCACCTTAATAATTTTGACTTTTATCTTTTCAGCACTTGTTTTATATTTTCTATTTTTATTATGTAACATCCTTATATATATATATTTTTCACCATCAAAATTAGGAAGCTCTGAGAGCCTATGAGCCCATATTATTTTATAGATTTTGATGGCAATAAATTATATTAAAAATTTGTGTATTAATGATCTTTTAAATAAAGTGTTTGTTGTTAATAGAGACACCATCAAAATAAACTACATGAAAAATATTAAATGTTTGGTATGATAAGCTTTTAGGGCTTCGTATGAAATAGGGTTTTGACCACATACTATTTAAGAAAGCCAAAGGCTTATTCTCTATAAAGTGAGGTTCTTGAGAGAGAGCTCTGATGATTCTTGAGCTCTGCTATGGTTTTGCGAGGGATTTCTCTTTCTTCTTTGTCTCATGAGAAGAAAATCTAATTTTTCTTCATTTTTTGGTGTGTGGTATTTCCACTATGTTTAAGAGCACTTTGCTCATTTTTTCTCTCTATGGAGTCCTCCACTTTTCCCCCTCTTCTCTCTTCTTCTTCTACTTCTCATTCTATTCTTGGTTGCGGCCTATCCCTTAGTTGGAAAGGGTTATTTCTCATCTTACAAGTTCTTGTAAGTTTAATCTTTCTTATGTGCCCCATGCAAATGATAAAATTTCTTTCTTGGACTGTAAGGTTGAGGAAGGATCGAAGCAATGAAAGCTTATGTTTGTATGATATCCTTTAGGTAAAAACATTTTTATAAAAATCTTCTTCAAGTAATTTGGTAAGATCTGGAAACTTAAATATCATGTAGATTATATTTCTTTCACGGATAGATTATTTTTTTCCTGAAGTGTGTTTGTGTGGAAGATTTTGAGATGAGTTTTTGGGTAGTCCTTGGTTTATTGGGGATAAACCATTTATAATCAAGAAATGAATATGTGATTTTAAACCTATTTGAGAAGATTTTAAAGATGTTCCAATTTGAGTCACATTCCTAATTTTCCGCTTTATTGTTAGTTAGAAAGTGGTATATTTAAAATAACTAGTAAAACGAGTATTGGTTGACTCTTTATATGTTAAAGGTTCTTGACCAACTTTTGTTAGGGTTAATATCTAGATAAATGCCACTTCTTTTTGCCTGATTATATTACTTTGGTGGTCAAAGATTAAGAAATCATTATCTCTATTGTATATAAATGGAAACTTATTCCATGTAAAACTTGTCATACATTTGCTAATACTCTTTTTAATTGTGTTAAATCTACTTCCCAACCTAGAACTACTATCATCCCTACTTTTAAAGGCAGAAATAATAATTTCTTCGGGCCTCAGAGAAATAGAAGTAAATTTGTCAATGATGTTATACCTTTTCAAGGTCCTAGACTTTTTAAATCAATTTTGAATGTTATTTTAGTCCCTAATAATAATCTTGAAAGAACAAAAAAAGTGAAGGATAAATATGGAGAGGCTGCCATGATGAAGAGAGGATACTAAATACAGGGTAATACTGTTTGCTATAATAAGCAACAATAAACCTAAAAGAGGTAGTTATAAGTAGTTACAACGAAAATCAAGAAAGTGAAATATTTCTACAACTGGAATTTGTATGGTTATCATCCCCCTAAAACTGATGTTATCGGATTGCTATGTCAGTTTGTCCTTGAACTTGTTGAATCGTGGAGTAGGTAGAGATTTAGTGAGTATGTCCACATGTTAGTCATCGATGGAGAAGTAGGTGAGCATGATTTCCTTTGAATGTAAACATTCTCATATAAAGTGATAATCGATTTCTATATATTTAGTTCATTTATGGAAATTAGGATTCTGAGCTAGGGGCATAGCCAAATTGCTATCAAAGTGAATTATCGTCGGTTGTTGTGTGGATGTCTAAAATACTTGACGTAGACATTGAAGTCACATTACATCCATGATAATACATGCAAGGTCTCTGTATTTTGCTTCCATAGAAGACTTAGCAACAATTAATTGTTTCTTCAGTTGCCAAGATATAAGATTATTACCCGGTAAGAGAAGTGTCCTGTAATCGAATGATGATCTATTGATCGCTGGCCAAGCTTGCATCATAGTACTAATTGAGAATAAGAGGACTAGAGTTGATGGAAAGAACAATATTGAGGGTGCCTTTGATATACTTTAATACTTGATAAAGATTCTAAAAGTGAATTCAAAGGGGTTGGTGATTGTGTTGAGACTATTAATTAGTAGCAAAGGTTCCAGTCTAGTTTTACTTAGATATTGAAGTGATCCCACCAATTATTTGTATAATTTGGGATTATCAAACATTTGTTGATTTTTTTGCAATAGATATGAGAGTGGAAGCAAGTGTGTTTGAAAGCAGTTTGTCGTCACTCATTCCAACTCTTTGGAGAATTTTAGATGCATAATGCCTTTGAAATAGAAAGAAGCTATTGTCCTTATGTTTTATGTTAATACCAACAAACGTTGATACTGGTCCCAGGTTTTTCTTGTAAAATTTGCTTTGTAGATCACTTAAAGCAGTTGAATGAAATTAGTGTCATTGCCTGTAAGCAAGATGTCATCTAAATATATCAAGAGATACATAATGATGGAATTGTTTTGTATAACTTGTGATAAGGAGATTTATTTTGAATTGAAGGAGAAGGCATCCTATTTATTAAATAGATGGAAGTGGTGGCAATCTATACCCAAAGAGAGGGAGGGAGGTTGGATTCAACGAGTAGAGCTTTATTGTTAATATAGTAGATAAACTTATTTGGATTCATGCAACCATCAAAATATGATAAATTCACATTTGCTTCAAGATCCCGACTTCTCTAATATTCCATTATGAATTATCGAGGTAGTGGTTCTTCGTCATTGAAAAGTGTAAGATGTTTTCGTTCCTTTCAGTGAACTTTTGGAGTAGTTAGCTTGTCTTATCATCATCGTTTAATTCTTTTTTGAAAATATATCTCTTTAGAGAGGAACCATAGAGAGAAAAAGATGACGAAAATATACAAACAATTTAAAAAGAACTTGAACTTTCATAAGGTGACCTTCACGTGATACCCCAAGGGCGTACGTTTGAAATGAGATCAAATCGAAAATACCTTGGAAACATATCCGTGAAGAAATGTAAAAGCAACTCACAACTAAAGAATCAATTTTTTGTGTTTGATCTAGGTCAAAAGTAGCTTCCAAAGAAACGTATTCCTTTGATTAATTATATATTGGGGGATGCCCAAGAGTACTCTCGATAAGAAATTTTTTGCTTACGTAATTTATGATATCCGGTTATTTAGGAAACCAAAATATTTAAATTATCTGAAGCAGGAAAATGTCGATGCTTTCGACGCTCACACCGGGCCATAGGGCAGAGGGTAAATCACCATATCCACTACGGGCTACGGTGCCTAAGCATTCATGTCCCACTAGATGATATTAACAAATTTCAAAGGGATCAATAGGGTTGACTTTAAAATGGGATATGCAACATGATGAAGTTATTTGTAATTGAATTTAAATATTGAAGCTATATTTGGGTTGACTTTGGAAATAGTAATCCTATGCAGTCCATTTTAAAAATAGCTTGAAGACCATGTAGGAAAGTAAGTGTAGATTTTAAATAGTTGAAAGATATTAATCCAAAATTTTGATTTATCTTGAATATTTTATTATTAGGATCCTTAAAAAGCATAGATTGCATTTTCATATGAAGTAACCTAGAAAAACCACACACAACAAGAAGAAAGTGAAAATCCAATATGTTGCACAATGTATACAAGACAAACAAAATATATAATAGGCCGGTGTTGCTGGGTCGACAACATTTCTCAGGAAAGCAAAAAAACAGTCACACTCTGCATATACATGTCTGGTCCTAATTCTATACATGAATATGAATTCAAATTTAAGGTATGGGATACAAACAACTGCTCCTTGAGCCCATCACGTGGTTCGATGCATCACACGTCTTGGAACCCATGTCTGTTTTTTTATTATCGATACAAAATCGATTCTAAGGACTATCAAATACATGAAAATAATAAAAAAAAGACTCGTCCTACAGAATTGTTAGCATGGATTATATTCATGCAACGCATATGAGCCACGCCTGGCGGGAGGAGAGCTTAACGACACCTGCAGAAAATGTTAGCTTTTAAATCATTATTTGCGCCTCCCTTTTAATTATTTTTAGGCATGACTCCCTGTATAGAAAACTGCCCCCTTAATATATTAGTGTGCATGTTCACACCTAATAAACACAAAAAGATGTATGTTTAGGGCAACCAAACTAACAAAGAACAATACTTAGGACATCAAAAAGACTACCTGACATCCTAGCCCTAGCCTATTATATCATCTAACGAAGGTGGGTTCACCGACACCGACCTTGTCCTAAAGATCCAAGGGATTTAATATTTTTCACCCAAAGGAATTTTTAAAAGATTTGGCCTCACATATGGCCTAGTTTTGTTATTTGCATAATTTTAAAATATAGTAGATTATTAAATACGGTTCGAACATGTAAGGTGACATATGTTAGAGCCCTTAAAACTTTGCATAATCGTACTTTTGTTAATTCTGATGCACTAACTCACATTATTCACCGAGATTTACCCGAAGAGCAATGTGAGTTAAAGCATCACAATCAACACTGAGACACTCACCTAACAAGTCTAATTTGCTATCAAGACATAAAAAAAAATGATGCTCATACAATCATGCAACATAACATAATCAGGTGGGCACACATTGTGCACTCAATGGGTTCAACAACATTTAAGCATGACCATAATTGAGCACACAATATGAATTGTTTATGACATTCAAGCGTGATGCATTAAAAGTTGAGGCAGTATGCTCTCCATTTACGAAATGCACACACCGGCGGGCTAGCATTGTATCAAAGGTTTACAAGTATTAAGACACACACATATGATAGCATATGTATGCGGTAATACCTCAAGTGTTGGTGCTCAAAGAGACACCAAGCATATGCCAAAAACAAACTCAATTTTGCATGCAACGGGTTTAATATTCCAAGCATCATTCAAATTTTTTTCTTTTCATGCACATACAAACACAAACTCAAGAATTAAAATGGACATGCAAAAAATGCAAAGGCATGTGCAAGAATTGTGTCATACAATTTAATTGGTTGATTGGGTCTTAATGACAAGCAAACCAAAGGGAATGGTTGATCGGACCTTGGTGGCTGATAAAACCAACATGATTGGTTTTATGATCGGGCATTGGTGGTCGATCAAACCACAATGATTGGTTTTATGACCAGGCCTTGGTGGTAGATTGAGTCAAAGTGGTTGGTTTTGTGATTGGGCTTTGGTGGCCTATCAAACTAATGGTCGATTTTGTGATTGGGTCTTGGTTGCCGATCAAAACAAATTGATCATACGACCTATGTGACGTGTGGAGTGCAACATGCGAAGTGTCATGAAAGATATGCTAGAAATGCGAAAACACATGCAAGATATGTGATATGTAAGTGAAGTTGCTCAATTTACCCTTTAGGTTGACTTGGACGGTAGACCAAGTGCTATGGCCAAGAGGGGTTAGTCGGACTGGAGCGGCAGACCATACCAGAGTGATGGGTCGATCGAGCCTTAGTGGCCGATCAAAACAAAGTGGGTGGTTGTTCGTGTTGGGGTCGCTGATCGAACTGAAGTGGGTGGTTGATCGAACCTTCATGATCAATCAAACCTAATTGATTGGTCGATCGAGCTAGGGCGATTGATTGAACCAAAGTGGGTGGTTGATCGGACCTTCATGGCCGATAAAACTTAATTGATCGATCGATCGGCCTAGGGCGCTAGATCGAGCTGAAGTGGGTGATTGATTGAACCTTTGTGGCTGATCACACCTAATTGATCGGTCGATTGAGTCGGAGCAGCCGATCAAATCGAATTGGGTGTTTGATTGGACCTTTGTGGCCGATCAAACCTAATTGATTGGTCGATCGGGTTGGGGCGGCCAATCGACCCGAAGTGGGTGGTCGATCAAACCTTTGTGGTTGATCAAACCTAATTGATCGGTCGATCGTGCTGAGGCAGCCGATCAAATCAAAGTGGGTGGTTGATCAGATTGTTGTGGCTGATCAAACCTAATTGATCGGTCGGTAGGTTGGGGTGGCCGATCGAACCGAAGTGGGTGGTTGATCGGACCATCGTGGCCGATGAAACCTATTTGGATGGCTGATCGAGCCAGGGAGGCCGATCGAACCAACGTGATCATATGATTGAAGTGACATGCGCAAAGTGACATGAAAGACACAAACAAGAGAAACCACATGCATTTGATAACAATTAAATTCATTCTAACATTCTCACATAAGATCTAGGAAGGCGTAGTGACCCTCCGTTGTGCGAAGTAATGGAGAGCTCACCTCTAATTATCCGACAAAAATATGAAGGGACCTTCCCGTGAGAAAGAAAATGTTTGGCAATATCACTTGCAACACTAATTGAACCCATTGGCATTGATCGAAACTCCCTCGTGATGCTCACAACCCTCACCTCATTATGCTTGTGACCCACCTTCTATAATAAATCCATAATGCCATGATGATTATTATCTTTCAATTTTATTTATTACTTTTGATGATAACCCATCAAACCCTCTAACTGCATCGATGCCTTTAACCTCATCATATCCATCGTTGTGCTAAAAACTTATAACATTTCCTAACTCGAGAAATCTATTGTACTCGGAAGAAACCAAGCAAAATTGCTCTTGAATTTATTTTATAAGCTACTAAACAAAACTTAATATTTTAAATGAATATTTTTTCTTTATATTGTATTTAGAATAAACCTAATTGTGAAATATTTGCAAATAAATAACCCTTCAATTATTTTCTTTTTAATTAGCTGAACATTCCCATCCATAGCTCAGTAAAGCAACTAGATGTCGATTTCCATATGCCAGATATGTTGATTTAATTATGAAGCTTATCATCTAATCATAAATGTTTATCCTGTCAGTATAGCCTGACTAATTCATATGATGTCTCAACCTTATGAGTTTCTATATGATTATGATTCACTTTATAGTAGATAACTAAGACAAAATTAATATAGATTGTCCCTTGTTAGCATCCTAGTTATAGAAGATGATTCGACGTGTTATCCTCATTATATCATACAATTCTAATCGTCATCATTGCTTAAAAAATATACCTAAGGAGGTATAATGACATTACTAGTCCACGAAAGATATCAAACAAGATATTAGGCTTTCTAATCTTTTAAGGTGTGGGTTGTTAGTCCAAAGATAGACATATTTATAGTATATGGAAGAATCATCCGACATAATCCATTCCATTGTGGAGTCTAGGACTATTTAATCAAGGCATGTACTTTTTTTAAGTGTCATGAATACTGTATGAACATTTCCCTTTGGAGAATGCAACTTATATATTCCCCTTAGGAATTACTTGTAAAGATTTATAATCCTATCAAAATTCGTGCTTCTCCCTGCAAAAGTTATGGATTTTAAAGACTTTTTAACTTTGCATAGGCCAATAACCTTAATAGTATCACGAGTCTGATTTAGATATCTCTCTAGAGATCATTGAGCAATATGATTGTAGTAACCATGTCCCTATCCTTCAAACTATCCTCATTAATTCTTAAATGTGTTCCACTAATCTATATCTCATTTAAATCCAATCTCCATAGTCCTCTACACAATCTCTTTTGTTGTTTGATATTCTTGAAGCCTAAGTATATCTCAACTACTCATATCCTACCTACTCTGTGATGTTGAAAATAAGCAACTCTTTAAAAGAGAGTTATCTTAGGTGTTATGCTCAGTATGAAATTAACTGTAAGCTTTTGCTACTATTAAAAAACTTGATTTTTAAAAATAAAATAAATCCTGTATGAATCTCCCTTCAGGAGAAAACTCTAAAATATACAACTCTATTTTAAAAAAATTTCATGAGATAAAGGTGGTATGTTTTATATCCTCTTAAGTTAGAAAATAACTTCTTGACTGCCCAATATGAGTCTTGTGATGCCCATAATCACACCAAAAATAGAAAAAGATTAAGCAAAATTAAAAGTAATACGTTTTTAAAGCATTAGCTTTACTTGATATGCGAGCTAAGCATTATACAAAACAACAAAACAATACAATAACATTGTAACACAACTTGAACTTTCAACCTCTCTACAAAATATTGGTACAACTTCAACGTACATAACAAAAAGCCTCACGACTAGCTGAAATTAAAAATTTGGAGATTTTTTCTCCTAAAGACAACAAAACAAAATTTATGAGAAAAGAAAGACCAAATGAAAGTAATTCAGCAATAACATTTCGATTCACGGACTTTGAATCATGATAAAAAATCATCAATTTGTCCACAAACTAATATGATAGTTATCATCATCATCCATGTGCCCAACAAATTCCTTGCATGTTCAGCATATCATTCAGGAATTATCCAACTCATCAAAACTAGAGTTTGATCTCATAGAATATTCCGCTACAAGCTTTGCAAACATAGATGACTTTTTCTCCAGCAGTCTAGTCGGTGAGTCATGTTCAATGATTAAACCTGTAAAGTATAAGACATCCGCCCATTAACTTTCTATACAAAAGTTAAATGATGCAAAAAATAAAAAATAAAGGTAATATTAGAAAGAAGACCAACCATTATCAAGAAGAACGACAATGTCACTATCAAGGACTGATGTTATCCTATGTGCTATTGTGATGACTGTCGAATCAGAAAATTGCTGCCTCAATGTTTTCTGAATTAGATTATCAGTTGCAGTGTCAACTGAAGCCGTTGCTTCATCAAGTACCAATACTTTGCTTCTTTTGAGAATTACTCTTCCAAGGCAAACCAATTGGCGTTGGCCCACACTCCAGTTTTCACCATTTTCAGTCACTGTAATTTGATTTTGTTTACCAAAATACCATGAGTTACAAATGTGAAAATGTAAGGTTCTTAAGCTAGGTGCTACTCATGAATCACTACCACAAATCAAGGGTCTTACTAGCATAAACGCTATACTCAAATTTTCACTTATGATATTAGACTATTTTCTGCTTCATGTGCATTTCAATACCGTCGAAAAACAACAAAGAAGTTAATTAGATAAAAAGGAAGATTTACATAGATACCACTCAATTCCTATGTATTTACGTATCTAACGCCTAAAATTTTTACATACATGCCACTTTACGTACGAATCAAAATTTGTATTTTACCTTCTAAAAGTTAAAATGGTGGCATATAAAAGATTTGAGTGGTGTAAATATACAAAATAAAGTTTAGACGTTAGATATATAAATACATGAGAATTGGTTGGTATGTATGTAAATGCCCCAAAAGAAAACAATGTTTTAAATGAGAAAATTCATGAAATGAAACCTTACCTATTGAATCTAATTTATTTTCTTTCTTACGAACTTCATCACCAAGTTGGCAACAGTCCAATGCCTATTAAAAAAAAGAAAAAAAAAAGCAATAAAAGATGTTATAAATTATAAAAAATAAGTCTTCAAGAAAGTTAAAGAGATCAGCGTTCAGAAATTAAAAGCACCTCCCAGATTTGCTCATCTGTGTGCTCTTCAAGTGGATCAAGATTGCTACGCACGGTTCCCTCAAACATTGTAGGATCTTGTGGAATAATGCTCAACTTGGATCTCAAATCATGAAGTCCAATAGTTGAGATGTTGATGCCATCAATAATAATTTCACCAACCGTAGGATCTATGATACGAAAGAGTGTTTGAATTAGGGTAGATTTGCCACTACCAGTTCTGCCAACAATGCCAGTCTTCAAGCCTCCAGGAAAGTTGCATGTAAGGCCTTTTAAAACAAATGGCATGTGTGGCGCATAACGGACCTATGTTGAAATTAGTTAGGATTGAGGGAAGTATTAATCAAAACTCTAAAATATTTGAAAAACTTTTGAATAACAAAAGTAATGTACAAGTGTTGTTAAAACAAGGAACAAGCTGACATTAATTACAAGTGCTTACCAAAAAAATAAAAAGTTTTACTCATAAAATGGATGTAACGTAACACCTAAATAATGTGAATTTATAGCGTCAAATCCTAAATGTCCTTCATAGGACTATGATGCTGATAATAATGACCACAAAGATGATTAGAATGAGAATAATGATGAAGACTTCTCCTAATCCCCAAAAAAATTATCTACAAACTGCCTTAATTATCTAATTCATTTTTTTTATTTGCCTATAATATTGTGCTCCTACTAAACAGGCCTTGTGACAAGCCAAAGAAAAAAAAAAGGATTTTAATCTTGTGTTCTTACAAGTTGATTTTAATTCAATCTGTAACTAGATTTAGTGCTTAGAAAAATTTTTGAAAAAAAGGTTAAAAATCAAATATTTGGAGGATTTCAAAGAAACAAACTAAAATAATGAGAAATGTAGAAACAAATATGATATCCCCAAGCGAAAAATCATAATATTTTATATCCCTTGAAAATATTACTTCGGTGAATGTGACTCATAACATATCTTATAGAGACACCTATGGCATTCTCAACTATAATTTTATCTCATTCATTTAGAAAGCAAGCTCATAGAAGAACACCATTCATGCCGCAATGGAGAGTTAAAGCAAGTAAATTCAAATATCTTTGGAACACATATGTGCTATTTAAGTTCCATGACTTTGCCTCTACCTATTATCTTTTTCTTTCAAGTTTAACATAATTAGTTCACCAAAGATTGGGATATCTAATAGTCTATTAATAATAGAGGCACAAGGATCGAAAATATGAAAATTATAAATATTTTCCCCAAGAATAGTGAAATTTAACTTAGGAGGAGTTCCACCATTTGAAAATCCTCCCATATCAACACAATTATAGCTAATTTAGTATATAGTACTTGAGCCTGCAATGCTGTTAAAATATTAAGAGAATGGTTATACTTTTTCCTATCTTTACTTCTGATCATCAGGGTAATCTACCTTTATCATTCTAATTGAAGACCAATTTATATGCTAATGTTTCATAAAATATTACAAGTATTATTATATATCAAATCACATTACTTTAAAATTTACCTATTAAAAGGTTATGAAAAGAGCATTGAATGGCATTTCATTAAATATAATTATTCTCTTTAAAAAATTCTAGTAAATTTTCATTTTTGTTGACCATATGCCATGAACAGGTTCAAATCATCTTTTCTAACAAGTTTAATATTGCAAAAACCGAAAAGGAAGCACAATTTGAGTATTGCAATTTTTGAATTGGTAAAAGATCATTCGGTTGATGTATCAGCCTTTTCTCATACAAAAATAAATTTTATAAAAGATAAAAAATAAATTTTCATCCCAAAACAAGTAGTTATACATAAAGTACCTAAATTACTCATTTTGATCGGTTTGTTAAAACAATCCCTAGAATAGACTCATAATTATTTGTATTTATTCCTTTCGATTTCCTTCTTAACCAAATACTTAAATTACATATTATATCCTATAATTTTTTATGAATAGTACTCTCAAGTATCACTCTAACATTTAAAGAATGTATTTTGACGGAAATCAATTTTATAAACTTTAATTCCGACCTTTATATTAGCCTTTTTTTTTGTTTGCACCATCACAAACATAAATTTACAATGGCTGAAACATCAATTACACTATTTAATTGAGATAATTCAAATTAAAATTTATCTTCTTTTATGCACTCGTGTAAAATGTGATCTTTCCTTTTATAATTTTATGTAAATCTAACTTCTCTATTAATTTAAGCTCGCACACATATAGCATAATGCTAAATAAATCACTACTTTTTGATCTAAAAATGTTCTTTTCTTTTGCATTTTCCAAAAAAGATGGATGCTTGGCGAATGTTTGGTACGTTAAATATCTAGGACTATCCTATTCTTACTCCTTGGCCTCTTGGATAAAATCATTTGATATTCAATGAAAATGGTCCACCTTAGTAAATGTTGGTTCTTCAAAGCTTGCTCAAGATTTAACTTATAAGAAAAAAATAGAAAGGCAAATCTCTTTAGCTTAATAGCATCATAATCATCATCAAAATCATCATGAAACTTATCTCAATTCATCTTTATTGAATGTTGCATGAAAAACCTATTTCGGGCAAATAATTTTGCACTTTGAACCAGTGTGACTAGGTGTTTTGACCTTTCCCTTCATACTTTAACAGATTTTATCAACCCATCTTATTGATGCATCTTTTACAATTCGTTCCACATGCCCAAACTATTTAATTCTATTTCTATAACATCATCTTTCATAGATTATATTTCTATACTCTAATAATGTTTTTTTTCAATTCAACCTTACAAGTTTTTCATACCCATCCATGTTTTCACATTTCATGAATTCAATTTAAGATTCCCATTTTTTTCATGCTCTACTTCTCTATCAATAATTTCTTTACGGCCTATTACCAAATGTCATAAAGTATAATCAGCCAAGTTGTAATTATATTATAATTTACATTTATACCTTGATACTTTTATCATATCAACCATAATACTCAGGCATTTATTCATTTTAATCACCTATCTTTATTCTAAAATTATATCAACATCTGAATTCATATTCATCTAACTAATATATCCAACATTACTATAAGTAAAATTATGCTGAGGATTACCTGCAGGTCGCGAAGTTCCAAATCTCCTTTTGATGGCCAGTTATCGTCAGGCCTGTTAGTTTCTATAACAAGAGGAGGCTCACTAGAAATGTTTGTATACTGAAATATCCTCTCCACTGAAATTATTTTGTTTTCAAGGCTACACAGGGTCCATATGACCCATGCTTGCAGCGTATTCAGGGTAAGACCATATGTCACGGCAAGGCCAGCAAGTCCTGTTATGCAAAAAAAAAAAAAGGNAAAAAAAAAAAAAAAAAGGTTAAAGTTTTTATCATATACTAGTTGCTTGATTTAGTTCAAAAAGATAAATAATATAGTTCTACCAAAAAAATTTACCCGGATCAATTACCCCTCTTGGCAAGCAAATCAAGAATATCAAACAAAATGTAAAAACAATGGATGACAACACATCCAAACGAAAGCAAAGCCACTCCATAGCACAGTTATTATGAAACCGTGGTCGATTGCATTCGTCCAAACGCTGTGAATTAATGTTTATAAATCTCGATTCTTCACCGAAACTTCTAATGGTTGTTGATCCTGATAATGATTCTGAAAAATGCTGTATAATTGGAGCTTTAAATAGCCCCACCAACCTCGCTAATTCTCGTGCTGTATCGATGTAATATCGCTGCAGCAAGAAATAAGAAAGTAAATGCCATGTTCATTCCCCTTCAGTACAAATAACTTCAAGGTGCATGTCCGTACACACCCCACAGTTCTTATATACATACATATATAGCACAAACTTTCATATTTACATACATACCACTCAAATCATTGACAATTCACCCAAAATACCACTACTACAAACTTTTTAAAACCAAAACACACCTTTTCATGCATAAATTTTTAACGCCAAAGTTGTATGTGTTAGATATGAATGTAAATTTTTAACATCAAACTTTAGTAGGTGTTAGATATGAAAAATGTAATAATTGTGTGATATGTATGTAAATTTCCCATAAATAAAAGGAAGCCATGTTTATTTTAATCCAGTCAAATGACTAAATAAACTCAAGCTAAATATGAGTTCTGGTTTGGTAATACCTGATACCAGAAGCTTAATCCAAGAACTGGAATAAAGATGATGAAAACTTGCCATGCAACTTGTGACATGACTACAATTATTCCAATAAGTTGTATGGTTGTGAATGCAAATGCCCCAATTTGGTAAGGTATGCTTGTGTCTACATCACTCTGATCAGTTGAAGCCTGCATCAACAAATTTTTTTTCATAAATTTTCACTAAGTCAATGAAATATTTTCAACAAATTTGAATTTGCTTGAGTTTGCAGACCCTGTTTAAAATACGTCCACTGGGAGTGGAATCAAAGAAGGACATTGGAGCACGAAAAATGCTGAAATGCATCTCATTGAACAGTATTGTAGCAGTTTTGAGTCCAGCCGTAGCAAGTAGCAAAGCTCTGATAAGAACGCAGATAGAACTCCCAATGGCTAATGCAATATAGATAGAGATAAGAGTAAGCACAGTAACTGGAGCTTCCACATCTTTGGACGGTGGAGCAGCCCAAGCCATCCAGTAATTACTAGCTATCTGTAGGACTTGAAAGAGGATCTGGGCACAAAGTATCAGTGGCACTAAAGCACCTTTATATGCTTTTGTGATATACTTCCAGTAAACCCAAAACCCAACTCTTCCTTTTTCCCTTTCTTCTTCTTGCACAAGTTGGCCTTTCTGAATCTCTGTTTCATTAGCTTTAGAGTTTGGTGCATCTTTCTTATCTTCATCAAGAGTCTGCTTGCTACTTTTACTATTATCTGAACGGTCATCTTTAATATTACTTGAATTATCTTTAGCAAGTTCCATATTGTCAAGAACTGATAGAGCTTCTTTATGAGCGCCTACTAATTCCATCAAGTTCCTTCCAGAAGTGATTATGTCATTGTATTTACCCATTTCCGTTATCTTTCCATCTTTCATTACCTGACAAGAAAGTTTCATTCTATTCAATATTTGCATCCAAAGTTAGAATGAAAGAGTTATGGAACTCACCAATATAAGATCAGCACTCGGCAAAAATTCAACTTGGTGGGTGACATAGACTATGGTTTTAGAAGCCAAAACCCCAAGCAAGCATTCCTGTTATTAGAAATATGGTTGTCAATGGCTTTAATCATTTGATGATAAAATATTATAGAGAATTACAGATGAACTTAAGAAATTATAATTATGGCTAATACATTATATGACTTTGAGTATTAGATAGGATAAAATTCATAAATTGCTAAGATGAGTGTGGCCAAATTGAGAATGTTTGGGGACAACATGAATAAAAATTATATTAGACAAAGCGCGGTGGCAACATCTATTGAATGCAATGTAGAAAAATAGATTTTGATAGTTTGAAATTTAAAATGCAGAAAATGTGCTATCAGACAAGTGGACGATATTAGTGTCAAAATATTAGAAAGAAAAAGATGTTGGCCTAATAATATGGATAAAAGTTATTTGCATAGAATATATTTAATGCCTGGTATAGTACCTAAATGGAAAAGAATGGAAAAAAAGAAATCATAAAAATGGCCCCAAAAGAGTTGGGATAAAGCCAATGATGAGGACGACCACAATGATGATGATAATGTTGTTGTTAATAGTGTTTTAAAATAGGTTTAACATAAGACTAGTGAAGCATAAAAAATAAATTACTAATGCTATGTATATGGATATGACAAAAATAAATTACCTATAATATGTAAATGGATATTACAATTTTAGAACATTACTAGTCATAATAAATGAATTGTTCTTTAGCATCAATCAAAGAAACTAGAAAACATAAACAACAAATTGCTTGATTAGTTAAAGACATGGAAGTAATGGTTAGAAGGCATGTACCTTAAAAAGATGAGAGCCAGTATGGGCATCAACAGCACTAAATGGATCATCAAACAAAAAGATATCAGCATCTTGGTATAAGGCTCGTGCAATTTGGACTCTTTGCTTCTGTCCCCCACTCA
Source organism: Phalaenopsis aphrodite (assembly GCA_003013225.1). Lineage (NCBI taxonomy): Eukaryota > Viridiplantae > Streptophyta > Magnoliopsida > Asparagales > Orchidaceae > Phalaenopsis > Phalaenopsis aphrodite. Next base: position 3,890,440 of record NEWO01000009.1, read on the forward strand.
GATTGATGCCTCTTTCCCCAATAATTGTTTGGTCACCAAAAGGAAGAATCTCTAAATCCTTCTTCAATGAGCACGCTTCCAGAACATTGTTATACTTTTCTGAGTCCATCTCCTTACCAAAAAGTATATTGTCTTGAATCTTTCCACTCTGTATCCATGGTGATTGTGCGACATAAGCTGTCGACCCACACAATTTCACTGTTCCAGCTATTTTAGGAACTTCACCTAAGATACAAGAAAGCAAACTGGACTTCCCAGAGCCAACAGTTCCACAAACTGCTACTCTCATACCATCCAGTATTTTAAAGTTTAAATCTTTTAGGGTAGGAGACTCAGATGAAAGGTCCCATGAGAACATTCCGTTGCTCACTTCGATTGCAACATCAGAACTTTCTCTAGGAAGCCTTTCTACAATATTCTTTTGTAAGTCCTCAAGATGAAGAAATGATGTTATCCTATCTAATGAAACTTTAGTTTGCACAACCATAGAGATGGTATCAGGAAGATTGTAAATTGGTTCCTGCAACACTCTAAATGTTGCAAGTGCTGATAGAACCTTTCCTGACTCTAAAGGTATCCCCATAAGCACACAAGTTCCAAAAGTGACCACAGCTACAAAAGAAGGTGTACCCCAAAACACAAAAGTAGTCATTGCAGATGTGTAAACATATTTCTTCAACCAATTTGTCTCATTTTTTCTCAATTCAGCTATCTTTGCCAAGAACTTCATCTCCCAGCCTTGAAGCTTGAGAATCCTCATATTTCTTAAGATTTCTGAAGTGGATTTCATTCTTACATCTTTTGCCTCCATCACCTTTTCTTGGTACTTCTCTTGCATTTTACCCAAGGGAAAATTTGCTAACATAACAACAAAAGTAGCAGCTAATGCAGCTAGTGAAGCAAGGCCCAACCTGGCATACAAGACAAACAGAGCCAAGGCTACTTGAACTGGGACCATCCACAGATCATGTAAGTACCAAGCAAACATTGCAACTCTATCAGCATCAACACTCATGATATTGATGATCTCCCCACTGGTACGACCTTGCCTTGCATTGCTTGACAGTGTAAGACCCTTTCGATAAATAATTGATACCAGAAATGACCTGACTCTCATACCAATTTGTTGTAATCTAAAGTACCAATGCCTCTGTGTAAGGCATTCAAATATTTTTGCAATTATGAATGACATAACTAAAACATAACCTTCATTAGCAAATGTCTGGTTACCGTTAAGAAACTGAACAAAGTAATCAATAAGATAGGGACCAACATAGGAAGCAACGGTATAAAGAAGCGCATATATGGATGTAAGTAAGATAAGTCTCCAGGAAGATAAGATTAATGCCTTTGCTAAATTGAAAGAAGTTATATGAGCAGACCCACTGTTATTGTCATCACCACTAGTTGCTTTGCAAGCTTCAAGTTTGCCTTTAAAAATAGGTAGAAATCCATCAACACTATCTCTGTGATCCAGCTGTGGTACATCTTTAATGTCTAAAGTCTTCTTATTACCAAAAGCAATTAATGGATTCATCCAAGAGAAGGTTAGGATGCTAAGAAAACTAGCATTTGTGAACAAAGAGACATTACCAATACCACCATCACTCTCGCTTGGTTCACCATTAGAACTACTTACCCCACCATTCAAGAGAGATTCTTGGAGATGATTACTCCCATCTTCAACCCTCTTTCCAAACAACCCAGTATAATTAAGAATGAGAGCAGATATAAGAGACCCAAAATCCAATAACCACATATGGGTTCCCATGATCCCAAGCTTTCTATAACAGAAAAAATCTAAGGCAATGAAGAAGCAGGAAATGAGCAAGTAGACACCCCACCATATCTTAAGAACAGCAGGGAATCTATTCTCACTACATGGAAGGAAAGAGAAGTGCAAGTAAGCCGCAATGACAAGCCATGTGATTGCTCTAACGCCCAAATCCAATTGGGTGGCATGTTCTTTAACAAAGGCCCCTTTGCCATCACCATACCAGAAGATATCATAGATGCAAAGGAAGATATAAAACAAGCATAGCATCAAACAAGTTGAGACCGTGGCTTTGTAATACAGAAATCTATCTTGTTTTGATCTATCTTTACTCAAACCTCCACCACTGGACCGCCTACATAACCAGAGCAAAGACAAGACAACCAAAAACAAAATGTGGCAGGAAGCAGAGAACAAATGAAGAAAACAAGGTTCTAAGAAGAATCCATCTCTTTGATTCAGGAGGGAGGCTCGCATACCGTGAGCCACATCCTGTAAAAACTCCATCTTTGCCTCTCACTCTCGCCCAGTTGCTTAAAAGAATATTCAATCTTCAAAATTTTTGCTTCATGAACCGAACGAAGGAGGGTATTGGGGTTATATATTCTACAAGTCAAAATGAGGCTCCTTGGCGATCAAGCTTGCTGGTTTGTCGTTTCAGGGGGAGAGATTCCAAGTGGGTCCAAGCTTTCGTGAGAAAATTAGCGATGCCGTTCACCATCGAAGAGGGTTGCGGGCGGGGAAATTAGGCGGGTTCGATTTGTCCTTCATGTGTTATTTTGGATCTTCGTCTGTCCCGGACTTTTTTAGGGTAAAATGTAGCATGCATGATTGCATGAAGATTTGTCTGAATTGAATCATTGCTATATTTGCAGGGGTTCATGTTATTGATTCAAGCGTGAATCTTTTTTTCGGTAATATTGAAGTAATTAAACCCGCAAAAATTATTTATTTCATTTTTGTACACAAAAAAAGTAAAAATTAAATTACTATTTTTAAATGTGTTGGCTTTCCATACATAAACCCTTTGAAATTAAATTAGAAAATCGATTTATGAGGTATATTCGGCTTGAATCTAACTTTAAATGATTGAAGGATCGAGTACAAAAGAGCAAAATGTGGTAATAGAGAATTATCTATGTAACACATACAAACAGGCACGACACGTAAGATGAGGATACAATATAATTGAAAAAAATAGAGCACGACACATCATTGGTACATATTTATATTTAATTAATTATTCATGTTAAAAAATATAATTTTTTTAGTATTCTTTATTAAAGACATCACAAAACGAAGTATACAGCAACAACAACAACAAAAAAGCCTTAATTCTACTACGTTGGGTTGGTTATATGAATCTTTTTTCTCCATTGCGTCCTATTTAGAGTCATATTTTCAGTTAATTCTAATAAATTAAGATCATTTTTTATACAATAAGCCCAAGTCTTCCTAGGCCTACCTCTTCCTTTCTTAACATAAGTCGAATCTAAAACATCCACTCTCTTAATCAGATCATCAGATGGTCGACGCTTAATGTGACCAAACCATCTAAGACGAATTTCTCTAATTTTGTCCTTCACAGGAGCTACACCAACCCTATCACAGATATAATCATTTCGCATTTTGTCTTTAAATGTAAAGCCACTCATCCACCTAATCATTCTCATCTCGACAACACTTAACTTAGTATTATGCTTTTCTTTTAAAGGCCAACATTCAGCCCCATAGAGCATTGCATGTGTGACCACCGTCTTATAAAAATTTCCTTTCAGTCTAAGCAGTAATTTTCTATTACACAAAAGGCCCGCAGCATTCCTCCACTTCAACCAATCAACTTGAACTCTACAATTAACATCCCCATCTATATCACCATCACTATGAACAATAGATCCGAGATATCTAAATCGTTCACACCTTTTAATAATATGATCACCAAAAGTTACACTTCTGTCACTAGAGCTAATACTACTAAAATTATATTTCATGTATTCAATTTTAGTTCTACTCAAATGAAGGTCTTTAGACTCCAATGTAGACCTCCATAATTCAAGTTTTTCCTGGGTTTTTTCTCTCATCTTATCCACAAGAAGGATATCATCAGCAAAA
>NEWO01000009.1:3900457-3919709 GCA_003013225.1 Phalaenopsis aphrodite
CCCCCGACATCTCACAACCCCTTAGAACATCCCGAGTTCGTTCAAACTCATTATGTTGCTTAATAACTCATCCTTATCATACCCTTATGCTTAATGAACCGATGTCCTAACCAACCCTAAGGATAGGGTAATTATCACTTGATGTTTTATTTATAAATTATATAGGTAAAGACTCTTAGGGGCAATTTGGTCTAATTAAGGAACTTAGCACTTTGATTTTAAAGATAGGTGCTTTCATTCATTTTTCTCTCTTTTATTTTAGGAGTCGCCAACCTGTTTTCGCTCATTTTTATCTCTTTTATTTTAGAAGGAGTCACCAGCCTATCGATTGTCGTATACTTCCCTTATTCGAATAAATCTCCCTCCCAAATTAGATCAGTGATTCGAAGAGGAAATGAACTAAATAAGAAGGGACATATAATAAAGCAACAAACAAGTGAAAACACAAAACATGGAGAGCCTACATGCGGTAAACCTTGCAAGAATAGGTTAAGAGTATCCACCCAAACAAGATCGGTCGAAAGCACCTTAAATTGATATCTGTGAAAGAATACCCACGTAGACTACCCAAAACCAGAGAGTCAGGTGTAGGAGCATGTTTTGTGGTTAAGAGCACTCCCAAGAGGACGTATCCCACTTGGTTAATTACATATTGGAGGTACCCAAGAATACTCTTGATAAAAGCAGTTTTGCTTTGATTATTGTGAACGTGGGGCAATAGGTAGTTAAAGGAAGGTTATTCTGTGTGGGAATAGTCCCGATACTTTAAAGCTCATGCTAAGTCATCGGGCAAAGAGTGAGTCCCTCACATCCCAAATGGATAACGGTTCATCGGCACACATGGCCAACAAAATAACCTAAGTCAACTTGACTGAGATATTCCGACACATCAATGCACGTTCGGGCCAATGGGCAGACGAGAAATCGTCATATCTCAAATGGGCGGCAGCTCATCGACATCAGGTCGTCAAGGTGATATCAACGAAGTCAATGAGAGAAAGGGCTCAAAGGGGCTCAACAAAAGGAAGGTAAAGTGATCATAGAAGGTAGAGGTAACTGGGTTGGGGCACTACAGACCCGTCATCCACAACTACTAGGATTATAAGTCTTTCTGGTTATAAAGGCAGTCAACCCAACACGCCCTGAGATCCCCGGTCAACAATCTGTGAATTTTGTCGTCCACAGGAACCTTGGTAGCCTTAGGTTCAAAGAAATAAACTCTATCCCATGACTTAAAGCTGGAGCTCCAAGAGGTGGGACTTATACTTGCCGAAGTGGCAATGATGCCTCAAGAAAGAAAGAGAAATGAAGGTTCAACTACAAAGCTAGAAACACTCCCAACAAAACGACATACACCCCGTCTTGGTCAGGGAACCTTCTAACACCCTAGGCGTATTAGACAACCACCTGTAAAGAGGTATGCTGGGTCAGTCAGGTTGAAGAAGTACGAGGGCTCCTCCTCGGGGCATGCAAATATGATGCAGTTATCATGAGCGGTTCTTAAGTATTGTGGAGGCCCTATTGATATATGTAGGAAAGTAAATGTTGCAATTTTTAAATCCTAAATATTAATTATCTTTAATATTTTATTTAAGATTTTTAAGTAGAAAAATTAATAATTTAAGTCCTAATGAGTCTATGTTGCATCGTGAAATCTCAGATCAACCACAGAAAGAAACAAGAAAAACACATGCAAATGCATGCATCTAACATAATGCAAAAAACAAAACAAAATAAATCAAAATAATAAACAGACTGGTGTCACTGGGTCGGCAACATATCCCCGAAAAGAAAAAGGCAGTCGGACTCCGCATATACACGTTCGGTTCTAATTATATACATCACTATAAAATGCAGAATTAAGATATGGGGCACAAGATTCTGCTCCTGGTCCCCTCCACGTGGTTCCCGCGCCAAGCGCCTTGGAACTCGTGCTTGTATCTTATTTATGCTATAAGACTCTCCTAAACTCAAAAAAGTACATAAGAAAAAGAAAAAGACTCAATCCTGCATGAAAACAAGTGTCAGTGGGAAAGCTCACATGCAAATAACGTATAATGAATCATGTCTTAAAAGTGGGGGAGCTAAATAGCACTTGTAAGCAAAATTATCTGAAATCATCACATGCTCCCCCAACAATGGTGCCTATTTGTGTGCATAAATAGGCATGGCTCCCTGCAGATAAACACCCTAACACACTATCACACATATGCAACATGCAGTCACACCACAAGCATAATGCAAAAGAAAGATACATTGTTAGGGCAACCAATCCAACAAAGAATAATAGTCAGGTATCAAAAACACTACATAACACCCTAAATCCTAGCCTAGCACACCATCTAACGAAAAGTGCGTCAACCTAGTATCTAAGTGCGAGGTAAGTCTAGGTATAGTATGACTTTGACGAGTGATCCCGATTTTTTATATGTAAGGATTTATGAAGTTGACACCACTACAGCGCCAAAAACTTTATCCTTTTATGAAAAGTAGGTTGTGTAAAATATATATAATTACAGGCAATTAATAATGAAATTCTACACAAGTATACGTATCATTATCAAGTAATAAAGGACTTCCTATTTAAGCCCCAAATATCGATCCCACGGGGAAGGTGTAAATTGACAATTATAAGTTTTACTAAGAAATTTACAGAAAATCAAACGAAATCACTGTCACTAATTTTGAATGTTCAGATGTTATCAAAACTAAAGTACTTAACTATTAGCAAAACAGAAATGCAAAGTTTAAGAAATAAATATTAATCTTACTATGTTTATGTAATGAATATTTCTTATGTGAAAAAGCATCTTTCCCATAACAATGAGATTATGGTGAAATGAGATGAGATAAATGTTTATAATATGTATTGTGTCAAATAGAAGAAATTATAATTCTCTACCATGATACAATGCATAGAAAATCACTGGCTAATCCTGGGTTGATTCCCTAAATCCGTGGCTAAGCTTGGAGGATATCGGCTCCCACTCCAAAGCTCTCACTTCCCTTCATCTGAAGGCTAACTCTTGTTTTAGTTTTTAAACACTAAGACCAAATTGGGGATTTTAGTTTGTCACCCTAAAGATTCTCCAATTCTAAACCCAACAAAAAATATTTTCTTATTTATTTGCACTTAATTCCATGAACGAATTTCTCCTCCATGAAATAAAATGTGATCCTCACTCTGTTGTAAAACTCATACTTCATTTCCCTGATCATATGTTTCACATAATAATTTAATTGGTCAGATCAAAATGTAAATTAAGTTTGTAGTTGAAAAATCATCACAATTTATTTTATATTTTAATATTGGCACATCATGTTATCTCTTCATTTCACCATATCTCAAAGTAGGGAGAAAGATAGAGTGAACTACTCAAACTTCATGAGAAAGACACAACAAAACACAAATTTCATATATAAAAGAAAGTTTATACAACACTAATAAACAAACAAAACTTATCTGAAACTCTTTCTCAAAGCAAATCCCTTGTAGCCTTTCCTTAGAAATACAGAAAGAAGATATCTCTCACTTTTCTCTTTCTCCAACACTCTTACAAAAAGTTTCACACTAAATCTCACCACACAAACTCTAAACTATAAAAGAAAAATCACTAATGGACTCTAATATGGTGGTGGAATGAAAATAGATTATGAAGAATGGCGAAAATAGAGCGTGGTGGAACGTCTTGGAGCGAAAAGAGTCACTTTCCTGATGAATTTCGGCCCCAAATAAAGTCCAAGGTTGGTTCTCCAAGAGTTGCCTCCAAAAACTCTTCAAAAATAGTCCAAATACATCGAACCTTCTAGAAACGGGGGTTGAACCGCCTTTGGCGTCGTAGACGCTAGTCTGGCACTGTCGATGCTGAGTAAAAATTCTAGCTATTCTGTTGTTCTGCACCGTTGGTGCTACCCTCTGTGCATTCGACACTGAGTACTTCTTCAAAAACGTCATTTTGACTCTAAATTTCATCCCTTTTTACTTTATTTTTGCTTTACGTCTTAAAAATTAACAATCTGCAAGAAAACATCAAAATACCTTCCGTTAAGGTGCAATATCACCAAAAATAAGTATAAAATATGGGTCTAAAAATGCATATATTTTTCATGTATCAATGAGGTCGTCATACCGGCCCCATCCTAAAGATCTGAGGGATCTAAAGGGAGTCAGGAAGAGCGATGACACAAGTAAGATCTATTAGATATTTAGCATAGTCATACTCGTGTCAATAATGATGAATGAACTCGCATTGCTCACCGGGATCAACCCAACAAGCAATGTTCGTTAAGACATCGTGACCGACCCGGGGTCACTCTCCTAACAAGCCTTGCTCGCTATCATTAAAATATAAAAATTATAAAAAAATAATAATAATTGTAAAGCTCTCTATGATTGAACATTTGACCATAAACAGAGGTTTGAACACTTTAAAATCATGTTTAAAATATTTTTAATGATTAGAATGCATTAATTAGGGTTTAGGTTTAATTTAGGCTAGGTTTGCCTAGCCTAAGCTCAACCCAAGTCCAACCTAGCCAATTCTCTTTAGGTCCGGATCAACTTAATTACAGACCTGGTCAACCAACTCAAGGATTGAGTTAATCACACATTAAGTTCAATTTTAGTAATTTAAAGCTTTAGGCTAGCCAGTCTTTAGCCCGAGTCTAACCTTGGTAAACTTAACCTTTAGCTGAGTCCAACTTGAATAGCTGGACTATTTTAAACTTGAGATTTAAGTCATCCTATTATTTGATTCAGATTGAACTTCATGGAGTTTAGAGTTAGTCAACATGAACTTTAGTTTAGTTTAACCTACACATTAGGTTCATCATAAACTAAACCTTAATCTTAGGTTAGCCACTCTAAACACTAGGATTAGTTAACCTAAACCTTAGGTCAATTAAGGTTAGTTGACCCTAAACAAATAGGATCAATTAACCTAAGCCTTAGATTAGTTAACCCTAAACCAATAGGATTAGTCAACCTAAGCATTAGGTTTATTAACCCTAAACCAATAAGATTAGTCAACCTAAGCATTAAGTTAGTTAACCCTAAACCAATAAGATTAGTCAACCTAAATCCTAGGTTAGTTAACCCTAAACTAATATGATAGTTAACCTAAGCCTTAGGTTACTTAACTATAAACCAACAAGATTAGTTAACCTAAACCTTAGGTTAGTTAACCCTAAACCAGTAAGATGAGGTAACCTAAACCAGTAAGATGAGGTAACCTAAACCTTAGGTTAGTCAACTCTAAATCAATAGGATTAGTCAACCTAAACCTTACTTTAGTTAACTCTAAACCAACAGGATTAATTAACCTAAACATTAGGTTAGTTAACCCGAAACCAATAAGATTAGTTAACTTAAAACTTATGCTGGTTAACCCTAAACAAGTAGGATAAATTAATTTAAACCTTTGGTTAGTTGACCCTAAACTAATAGGATTAGTTAACCTAAACTTTAGGCTAGTTAACCCTAATCCAACCCTAATCTTTAGGTTAAACAAACCTAAATCATAGCTTAGCTTTAAGCTAAACTTACCCTAAGCCTTAAGTCAAAACCTTACCCATAGGTTGAACATAAGAAACCTTTTTTTAGGTGTAATCTTGAACCTATGTTAAACCTAAACCCCTCAGCTTTAACATCAATTAAGAATAAAATAAAACACATTATGATGGGTAAAATTTACATAAAATATATTAAAACATAAACTTAAACCAAATGAAATATAACAAGACTTTAAAGCTTGGCTTTGAGGTTAAGTCGGTTTCAAACTCGTCAACTTCACATAAATAATAACAAGTGAACAAAAATAACTAAAATAAGACACTTAAAATCCAACAACAAGATGTAAACAACCTGAAACATTTCAACCCTAAAATCGATAAAGTAATTCAAGAATTAATCAAATCTTAATCACAAAGATCACATAACACAACTTAAAGCCCTTTTCGTTCTAGTTTACGAAGATTCCTTGGATGATGCATTCTGTGGATGTAGATAAGAATCTTTCGGTCCTGGTGGGAAACCACCTTTCGAACTAAGTAAACTAGGGCACCAGGCGACCCGAGACGACGAAGCCATAAACATCTTGACTGGGTTACCACAAATTAATTCCTTAAATTTAACAACTAATTTAATACTATTTGTTTTCTTTATTTGCTGCCTTAAATTACAATGTATGTTCTTTTACTGCTTTTATCAAACATAGAATGCAAGTGTTAAGGACAAATAAAGAAGGAATAAAAGTTGCTTAGATCAGAGAGAACCTATAAATCATAACATTAGGGAATTACTCAGCTTAAGTAAACTTAGCCTTAGCTTAGGCTTGAACTATACTTCCACCACCCTTTAATTAATTCACTATAAAATTATCAAAAAAAAATAAAACTTTTAATAATAAGATCAGAGGGCCCAAAGACTTAAAGACACTTCAACAAGGAATTTGGGGTAGACTTCGAGGGCAGCTCGTTCGAGATCTTTCTTTAGTTTAAATTATAATCCTTAAGATTTTGAGGCTATCTTTTATGACATAAAACCTCTTTTTTTTTGTTAGGCTTCTTCGTAGTCATGACATGTAGTATGTCTTAACTTATTTTAGGATTTTGAAGTAGCCACTCGACGTAAAACCGCCTATCTTTCTAAGCTTTTTATGTAAATCATAATTACACAAATCTAAACCCTAATTAATAAAACTGGCAAAAGTTAACTTAAATTAATATCATCTTAAAATGAGCCAAAAATTAGGATAGTTTTGGGGATTACCAAGAACCTACCCTGGATCTTTAATCTCCCCTACTTTTCTTCCTTCGATTCTTAAAATAAAATCTTTCATATTTGAATCAATCCCTATTGAAATTTTCACTATCATGTTCGTTGGAAACCATTCATTTTGAATTCATGAAAATAAAAAAAAAATTTCTAGATTATTATCGAGAGTTTTCTTAAGTGATCCATTCGCTTAAGATGTAATTAACTATAGGGGCTTACCCTTACAGGGAAGTTAAAAGAAACCAGACTTAAAATAAATCCTATTTGACTCCATATCGAATAGGGGAATCTGTCAGTCATCATGCAAATTTGCAGATCAAATGGAAGTCATTTATTTCTATAGTTTATTTAATTGAGCTTATTATGAAGTAGTGCATTACCTTTCAGGGTGGTACATTACTTGTGGTTAGCTCGATTATCCAAATTGTAGGAATCAATGAGAATAGTGATCATATTTTCTTCAAATTAAAATACCTAATTTCTAAAATACTATATTACACTAAATTAAACCGCACCCAACAGTATGACGATCGACAAATTTTGGCGACTCCGCTGGGGATTAATTCCTCTCTCCGTATTAATCAGGAATAATTGTTTTCATATATCAATAATGTGTCTGTTTCCCTCTCGGACCAGATTACCCTTCTTTTTCGTTAGATTACTTAGTCCATTTGTTCCTTGGATGAGTACAGCTAACTCTTCTGGATTCCATGACTTTTTATTTGAACATCATAAACAAAGAGTTCAGAAATCCTTTGGGTTTTCATTTTCTTTTGTGTGGTCAAACCTTCGATAGGTGTGGTGGTGAATCATATTCACCAAAACTATATTTCATATCTTCAATTTTGGATCGGGTCCAAATGTTACATTACATCTCATCACTTTAGGGTTAATCTACTTTTAGCCAAATTAAACTCAATTCTTTGCACGTATTTTTCCAGTTCATTTTTATACACTGATTACAATTTGAAATATACTTTAATTCACTTTAATTATAAATTTTGTCTTATAAACAGACATTCCTTACCACTTTTAACAAAGGATTAGGTCTTTTCTGACATTTCAATCTTCAATTGACAGTCACAATATCGACTCTGAGGTTGTTGTTCAGCTTTGTAAACAATTCATCCTACAACGAGGCTACACTTAACCAGAGATCCATGATCAAGTTTAGGTCCAGATTTGATAAAGTTGAGTTGTTTCTGAAGAAAGTTCCATGTGTTTTCATTGATATCTCGACTATTTATATGCAACAGTAAAACAATGTATTTGATTAAATTTTTCACTTATTTTTCCTTACTTTACAACAGTACCAAAAACTTGTTCCTAGAGAAAATAAGAATTTAATTTTTTTAACTTAATATATATTGGGATATTACACAAGTGTATGTATCGTTATCAAGTGATATAAGACTTTTTAATTAAGCCCCGAATAACGAATCCACTGGGAGTGTTCACAAATTTCACTTCTAAATAACAAAGTCTCTATCTCAAGAAGACAATTTCTTAAATTATAGATATTTTTACAGTAATTAAAATTCAATTCTTTTTTGTATTTTTGATATTTTGACAAAACATAAACAACTTCTAAATATAACATGAGTTTATGTAAAAGAAAAACGCTGAATATGAAATATCTTTCACATTATCATGAATCGGTAATAAATATAGGAATTCTATTGTGAAAGTGTTCAAATTGTGTTGTGTCAAATATGACCAAAATTATTCTTTACCCTTACTAGAGAAGCTATAAAGAACATTTGCTAATTTAAAGTATGAATAGCTCTGAAGAATAGCTAGACAGAGAAGATACCGGCTCTAACTTTAGAGTTCCCTTGATTCCCTACACCTGGGGGTTAACATCTCGTATCAGAACCTAAAAAAAAACCAAGTTGGGGGCTTTAGCCTGTCACTCTAAAGTCCTCTAACTCTACACCCTTCAAAGATTATTTCCCTATTTATTTGCACTAAATCATATGAATTACATTCTCATTCATATAACTTCATGTGATTCTTTCCAATTGTTGACTGAGACAATACAATCCTGGTTCTGACATATTCTCAGAACAAATTTTAACATCTAGATGGGTCAGATCAAGAAGTAAATGGAATACATGGAATTAAATCTTCACAACTTCTTCCAACATTAAAGATTAATACTCTCCACAAATTCCATCCAACACTTTAATTACTTATCATTTTAAGGAGAAAGATAATCCACGGAGAAAACAAAACCATACTTTAGTTTAAAAGTAGAAATCATTGTCAAACCAACAAGAAGTCTTGATTAAAACCAAAAGTAGTTTAAAAATAAAGATAAAAACTTATCTCAAATTCTTCACCAAACTCTTGAAGTTCCTTTGAATCTCTTTTCTCTTACAACACTCTTAACTCTCATAATAAAACTAAAAACAAAAAGGATAAATTAAAATTGTGGTGTCTGAAAAATCTCGCCAAAAGTTTCTCCACAAACTATTTCAAGAACTTTTCATGACTCCCCCCTTTTTCACTCAACTTTCTTCTTTTTAATCTTCTAAGAGGTACATTGGTATCTCTTCAAAATGTGTTCGATGTATTTTCCAACGGATGCCTCCTTTCATAAGTCTTTTAACCATATTTTTGTTTCTAGTGGTCATAACCACCATCTTTAGTCAATAGGTGCCTCAAATGTCCCTTCAAAATTCAACAAAATGAATTAACCTATCAAATAACTGCCTTTGACACTTAAGTACGGGGCCTCTAGAGCTTAGGTGTGACCTTCTCAATTTCATTAGCGCTTAAGAACCAGATCTGACACTCAGGCGCCAAAACACTTTTGCACCATTTTTTTTCCTTTTTTCTCCAAATTTGATCTTTTTTCACTTCTTTTAGAATCTTTCACCTTTTCACTTGTACCTGAAAGAAAAACACACAAATACCTTTCATTAAAGAGCAATATCTCAAAAATAAGTATAAAAATGTGTCTCAAGACACTATATATTTTAGGTGTATCAAAATCCCCCAAACTTAAAATGTTACTTGTCCTCAAGTGACACTTCAATCTTTAAAAACTACATAAGTATGATATGTATATGAGTTTCTTTATGAGTTAGTAAAATTTAGATTTAGAAATATAGTAGTCCAATTTAGAAAAAATATTTAGTAAATGAGACCAACGTAAAATTTAGAAATTTTTAATGCTAAGAAATATGAAAATATGAGTTCCTATCTAATTCAGAAATATTATAGATTTTTCAAATATAGAATTTAGTCATTTTATTATATCCACTTAAAAAAAAATTTATTGAGAATAATTTTACTTAATATATTATATCCTTAAGCTTAAGAGTTTCTCAAGTGTTATACTTTAAAAAGATCAAATGTGGAACCAATTTTTGATTAGGCACTAATCCTCAAGCTTCCCCTCTCTTATTTTTTTCTTTTTTTTTCTTTTCTTTTTTTTTCTTTTTCTTTTTTCTTTTACAGGCAAGGATTACTATATCTGGATAGGTCATTAATAGTTTTGAATTCCACTTCTCCTTTCCTAAGACAAAGTCCTGAAATAAATCTTTTACTTATAAATATAATAATAATTTTAAAAATTATTTTTTAATAAAAAAATTTAAGTTTTAAAATAAATGTCTAAATTTCTAAATTTTTCATAAGTACAATTTTTCTTACTAAAGATAGTTACACTATATTTAACATTTTCTACACTAAAAATTTTTAACTGAAAGTTTTCCTTCAATACTATGAATTCTAACTAAATTTTCTTACTCGTTTCTACAATCAAATTTTACTTCCCTAATATAACTTCATATACACGATCATTTTTCTTTTCAAATCAAATTCACTTGTAGCACATTTGAGAACAAATAAAATTCAAGTTTTGAAAATATTTTTCATTCCCCCCAAACTTAAATTTTTAACAAGATTAAATAGTTTAGCAGTAGATACATATAAGCAGGAATAAAAATTTAAATGACATACTTGCAGAAATTTTTGTACGCTAATTATAGAAGTATAAAACTAAAAATATGAGTAAAATTAAATTTTGATCAATTTTCTATCATTTTAATTTTAATTCAACATGTAGAGATTCATTAGACTTCTAAGTAGCGAGTACAGACATAAAAACAAACACACTAACTTTGATTTCACAGTTTAAACATAAAAATAAACACACTAACAAGATTAAAGAAAAAATAAAGGGTAGAATTTTTCTGAAATTAAAGTTTAAAATTATAGCTCGCAAGATTTTTAACTTTTCAAAAGACATTGAAATAATTTCAATCCTAACTAACTAAAACACATTACTCAACACACAACAACAATTACTACCATATTATTCAAACCAAAATACTAACAAAATACAAACATCACAATAACAATTAAACAAAAAAAATCCAACACATCACATAGTCCAAACAAGTACACAAATTCAAATGTTTCATGTTCACACCACGTAGTCTATCACATATTACAAATATAAAAATAACTTAGTCTTCCTCCTCATCATCTTAATTACCTTTTTTTCAGACATCTGTAGGCACATAATCAGGGTATCTTAGATATGAAGTAAATTCCACTCCTTAGTTACCCCTAATGAGGCTTTCCAAAAATGAGTGAAATTTCTCCTCATAATCATTATGCCTTCTAACATACCCATCAAAATGTTCTACAAAATGGTCTAGGTTTTGAACCTTATCTGTGGTATAATTAATATTATTCATCATCCTCTGTAATAATTGATCCTGAGTTTTAGTAGACTCACCTCTAGAAGTATATGCTCGCGAGGTAGATAGTCTCGATGTAGAAGCAGCAGAGGTGGATGCAGCAGACGTCAACATTCCATAACTTCTCAAAAATCCTCATCTCCAACCAAAAATAGAATGCTCAGAATACGATTTCACATTTACACTTATAATTAGTTTTAGAGGTAGCAACACTTCTTCCCAACTATCATATCTCACACTAGCCTGCTCACACAAAGAAAAGATCAAAGAAGCAAATCCCAAACTTGCAGTAGTAGTGGCTGTGGCAGAACTGATGATAGTCTGATAGATCAAAGCTCTAATATTGATAAGCTTGCGTTCCTGAATATAATAATTCGACATTGCTCTCTCCCTCATAACTTCACTAAGATAATTTGTCGGTAACAGATGAGCTGAAATAAAGTAGTGCCACGCCTTCGATGGTGCACTTAACTTTGAAGTGGAAAAGTTGACTCTCCTGTCTTTTGTAATTTTCTAGAGTCCCCTTCCAACAGTCAAAACTGAAATAATCTCATCCATTTCTGTCTCAATCAAACTATAGTTCGCATAAAAACATAAAGCATCAGGCGGTAAATGGTAGAACATATTGATTACCTCCAGAGAAAAATGTACCAATTTTCCTCTGATCATGACTCGATCCACTTTTGTTTTAGGAAGGTTTGCATAAAACTCTCGTACTACAGATATCACAACTACATCAGAAAAATAACAGAATCATTCCCATTGTCGGTGAACGATCAAATCTTCCACAGATCCACCTAGATTTTTAAAACACATCTCAGGAATCAACTTTTGTTATTGTAGAGCATCACTATATATGCCCTAAGCTTTTGAACTCACAAACTTGCTCGAATCAAAGTGGGACTTTCCCTTACTCCCTTTCATTTTTGGGGTCATTCTACAAATTTCTCAAAATTACACAATAACTTCAAAAATTAAGTTTAATTTACTAAACTTAGCTCCTATAAGCAAAAATTACACTTTCTATGCAATTTCTATAGGTTTTTCTTCACTTCTTACAAAGAATAGTGATTTTTGGGTTTTTCCAAATGTACTCAAAATACATGGTGAAAATCCAAAATTTTTACATAAAAGTAAAGCTCTTACCTTAAGAAATCCAAATCTAGCAAATTTGGCTCAAATCCACCAAGAAATCTCCACGAAAAGGTTTACCCTAACTTCAAAATCGCAAACTCGAGAGGAAGAAAACAACGACAGGAGTAAAAATGGCAATTTTTGGCGTTATTTTTCACCTTTAACCGTTCACAAATCAATTTTCATGAACTGACGCTTAAGCGTGGATAAGTGGTGCTTAGGCATGTGCCTCTCAAGTTACATCGCACTTAAGCGCAAGAATGTGGCGCTTAGGCGCCAGTGCACAATTTTTGATATTTTTGAACTTGAGTAATATGCACTATTAGCCTAAGTATACCACCCTTAAATGGTTTTACAACACTTAAATGACTATTTTCCTCTCCTCTAACTCTCCTCTCTCTCAAAATTCTCCAATATAAATAATTTGATTCGAGGCTTAACGTAAATTTTCACACAAAAAAACACATATATTCATTTACGAACTATTAAAAGCAACATTCAACACATAATTCTCATTCCAAAGAGTCGCAGAAGAGAAAAATTTTCCTAAATACAAACACTAAACAAACATACTTAATTAAACACATAAAAGACATAAACAATAAGAACAAGATTTAACACTAACACATAAAAACAACGACTACTAACAAACAAACTCTAACACTAAACTTAATTCCATCCTTCATTTGTTGGAACAAATTCCTGTCCTTCATTAGTCTCTCATTGGGCATTCAGACTTTTCTGTTATTCCTTTAATAGTAATTGCTAAGAAACTGTTATACATCTCTTGTGCACTTTGGCTAATGAATTTCTTCCTCATGACCTCTTCATTTTTCTTAAAATCCATTTCCCATGAAAACATTTTCTCAAAATCTCTCTTTCTCTTAGACTTTTAAGGCTAAAAATGATTTTTGGGTGAAATTCCATCACAAAACCCTTCTATTTATAGGCCTAAATCCTTCAAATAACTTCTAGGCACGTCCTAAAACTACCATGAAACGTTTAAGTTAACCAATTGGTGGTTAAAGCTTATAGAAATTGAGTTTTACACATGGTTTTTAACATCCACGCTCAAGCGCCGAATATTGGCGCTTCAGCGGCAGTGTTCAATTTTGTACCAAGCAACTTAACGTCCAAATACTCATTATAGCATGTCTAGATCACTAAATAGTCTTAAAATCATTACTAACACATAATAGTCTCAAAAATACTACCCAAATTTTCTTACTAATAGACAAACAACAATCAAAGCTAAAAACACACTAATAATTATGAGTTGCCTCCCACAAAGTGCTTGATTTTACATCATCAGGCCAACTTAACTAGTGCTTATTCGGGTTGACCCAACATCATTCGATCATTAAATTTAAACTGACCCCTTAAAAAATAATGTTTTAATCTATGACCATTCACTTTAAATACTTTCTCAGTTTTATGATCTTTAATATCCACAGCTCCATAAAGATAAACTTTCATGACAACCAATGGGCTCATCCACCTGGACTTAAGTTTGCCTAAATAATCTTAACCTTGCATTATATAGCAAAACTTGTTTCCCTGACTTAAAATTTTTATTAAGAATACTTTGATCATGCTACATCTTCATCTTTTCTTTGTAAATCTTAGAACTCTCATAAAACTCATTCCTTATCTCTTCAAGCTCATTTAATTGTAATAATCTTTTTTCACCAATATATTTCAAATTATAATTGAACTCTTTAATTGCCCAATATGCTTTATGCTCAAGTTCAACTGGTAAATGACAAGCTATCCCAAATATTAGCTTATATGAGGGCATTCCTATAGGAGTTCTGTATGCAGTCCTATAAGCCCACAAAGCATAGTCAAGTTTAACTGATCAATTCATTTTTGTTGGATTCACAGATTTTTACATAATTCTTTTAATTTCCTGATTAGATAATTCAGCCAAACCACTTGTTTGAGGATGATAAGTAGTAGCAATTCTATGGTTCATATGATATATTTTTTGTGTATCACCAGTCTTTAGCCTAAGTTTAACCTGGGTAACTTAACCTTTAGCTGAGTCTAACTTAAATAGTTGGACCATTTTAAACTTGAGATTTAAGTCATCCTATCATTTACTTTAGACTGAACTTCTTGGAGTTTAGGGTTAATCAACATGAACTTTAGTTTAGTTTAACATACACATTAGGTTCATCATAAACTAAACCTTAATTTTAGGTTAGCCTTAACTTAGACCATTAAAATTAGTGATCGTAATCACTAAGATTAGCCAGTCTAAACACTAGGATTAGTTAACCTTAACCTTAGGTTAGTTAACCTAAACCTTAGGTTAGTTAACCTAAACCTTAGGTTAGTTAACCCTAAACTAATAGGATTAGTTAATTTAAAACTTAGGTCTGTTAAGGTTAGTTAACCTTAAACCAATATGATTAGTTAACCTAAACCTTAGGTTAGTTAATCATAAATGAATATGATTAATCAACCAAAGCATTAGGTTAGTTAACCCTAAACCAATATGATTAGTCAACCTAAACCTTAGGTTAGTAAACCCTAAACCAATAAGATTAGTTAACATAAATCCAAGGCTAGTTAACCCTAAACCAATATGATTAGTTAACCTAAATCTTAGTTTAGTTAACTATAAACTAATATGATCAGTTAACTTAAATCTTAGGCTAATTAACCATAAACCAATATGATTAGTTAACCTAAACCTTAGGTTAGTTAACCCTAAACCAATAGGATTAGATAACCTAAACCTTAGGTTAGTTAACTCTAAACCAATAGGATTAGTCAACCTAAACCTTAGGTTAGTTAACTCTAAAACAACAAGATTAATTAACTTAAACCAATAAGATTAATTAATCTAAACTTTAGGTTAGTTAACCCCAAACCAATATGATTAATTAATCTAAACCTTAGGTTAGTTAACTTAAACCTTATGCTAGTTAACCCTAATCCAACCCCATTCTTTAGGTAAAATAAACCTAAATCATAACTTAGCCTAACATTAAACTTACCATAAGCCTTAAGTCAAAACCTAACCCATAGGTTGAACATAAGAAACCTTTTTTTAGGTGTAATCTTAAACCTAAGTTAAACATAAACTCCTCAGCTTGAACATCAATTAAGAAATAAAATAGAACACATTGAGTTGGGTAAAATTTACATAAAACATATTAAAACTTAAACTTAAACTAAATCAAATATAATAAGGCTTTAAAGCATGACTTTGAGGTTAAGTCAGCTTTAAAGTCGTCAACTTCACATAAATAATAACAAGTGAACAAAAATAACTAAAATAATACACTTAAAATCCGACAACAAGATGTAAAGAACCTAAAACATTTCAACCCAAAAATTGATAAAGTAATTCAAGCATTAATCAAATCTTAATCACAAAAATCACATAACACAACTTATACCCATTTTCGTTCTAGTTTACGAAGATTCATTGGATGATGCATTCTGTGGATGTTGATAAGAATCTTCTGGTCCTGGTGAGCAAACACCTTCTGGACTAAGTAAACTAGGGCATATGGCGACCCAAGATGACAGAGCCATAACATCTTGACTGGGTTACCACTAATTAATTCATTAAATTTAATAACTAATCTAATATTATTTGTTTTCTTTATTTGCAGCCTTAAATTATAATGTAGGTTCTTTTACTACTTTTATCAAAAATAGAATGCATGTGTTAGAAGCAAATAATGAAGGAATAAAAGTTGCTTAGATCAGGGAGAACTTAGAAATCATAACGCCTGAAATTACTTAACTTAAGTGAACTTAGCCTTAGCTTAGGCTTGAACTATACCTCCACTACCCTTCAATTAACTCACTCTAAAATTATCAAAACAAATAAAAATTTTAATAATAAGATCGGAGGACCCAAAGACTTGAAGAAACAACAATAAGGAACTTGGGGTAGACTGATCCCAAAATGAAAATATAGTTGTGTAAAATTTATAAAGTTGACTCCGCTTTGCAACATCTTCAATAACTTGATGTGGTATTTTATGAATAATAATGTTAAGCTCTTAAATTTGGGATTCTAAGCAAGTATATGTATCCTTATCAAGTAATATAAAACTTTCTTTTTAAGTCCTAAATATCGATCCCACGGGGAAGGTTTAAATTTGAAATGATGAATTAATTAGGAAATTCACAGAAATCAATCAAAATTATTGTCACTAATTTTAAATGTTTAAGATACTATCAAAGTTAAATTATTTACTACTAGCAGAATTTAAAAGCAGGGTTCAAAATTAATAACTATTAAACAATTAAACTATGTTAATGTGATGAAGTTTTCTAATGTGAAAAAATATCTTTCCCACTACAATGAGTTTTTGGTGAAATGAGATAAAATAAATGGTTTAAATATGTATTGTACCAAATAGAATAAATTTTAATTCTCTACCCTGATTCAGTGTTATAGAAAATCATTGGCTTCTTCAAAAAGCATACAAATTTGTCAAATCATCTAGAAACAGGGCTTCCATTGACACTGGCGCCGTCGGCGCCCATCCTAGCGTCATCGACACTAGAGGCCCATAATTAAATCTAAAGTTTCTATCAAACGACACCGTCGGCGCCCAGTCTAAAACTTCTTCATTTTTTCTCCAAATTTCATCATTTTTGCTCCAAGTCTTTAAAATCAACAACCTGCAATAAAGTATAGAAAATGCCTTCCATTAAAGTGCAATATCACCAAAAATGGGTCTAAAATATGGGTCTAAAAATTCATATATTTTTTGTGTATCAAAATCCCTCAAACTTAAATGTTACTTGTCCTCGATTAACTCTTTTATTATATAAAAATATGACTTATAGTAAATATTGTAACTTATAGATTTTCATATCTTAGTTCACGAGATAAAATAACATCACTTAAGAAAAATTCAAACCAACTCCAGTTAATACTAAAGGTATAAGAATATTTAGTAGTCAAGTCTAAAATTTTTTATTCTCTATTCTTTTCAAGAAAAATTGCAAATTATTCATATTAAAGACACTTAGAATATCCATATAAAAAAGAACTTCATGAAACTTTACTAGGCTAATACTGAAATATATGTTTAGAAAATGTAGTTAGGTCTTTTTCTTTACGTTGATTCAAGTGAAGCCAATTTTTAATTAAGCATCTCTTCAAGCTTCTCCTCACACCTTTTTTTTCTTTTCTTTTCTTTTCTTTTCATTTTTCTCTTTTCTTTTCAGTATCATTTTTAATCATTTTTTTCTTTTATTCTATTTTCTTTTTCTTTTTCTTTTCATGTGAGGATTAATATATCTGGATAGCATTTAATGATTTTCAACTTCATTATGCCCTTCTTAAAGTTAAAAATTTTTCACATTTTTTCACTTTATAAATCTATATTAGCTTTTGAGATTTTTCATAAAGTTTTAATCTTTTCTTCTTACATGAATCTCTAAGATTTTTAATACCTCAAAAATACAAATTCCTTTACTAAAAATAGAAAAACATAGTCTTATTATATCATAACAAATAATCTTAATCTCTAAAATTAACCTTTATTATTTAAAATTTTACTTAAGTTTACTTTATATTTAGAAACATAGATATAGTTATCTAAAGTTACCCTCTAATGTCAAAGGTCATGTTAAAATTTTAAAATATTTTGAAAATATAACTAATTGAGGACAAATAAAATTAAGTTTTTTTTCTTTAAAAAGAATTTCTCTTCCCTCCAAACTTAAATTTTTAAAAAATTTTAAATGAAGAACTGATACACCGAAAATATATGCATTTTTAGACCCATATTTTATACTTATTTTTGGTGATATTGCACTTTAATGGAAGATATTTTGATGTTTTCTTACAGGTTGTTGATTTTTAGGGCTTAAAGCAAAAATGGAGCAAAAAGGATGAAATTTGGAGTCAAAATGAAATTTTTAAGGAAATATTCAGAGCCAGCAGAGCGAAGGTCAACGCCGACGACACAGAACAATCAAAAGCAGGAAGATTTTACTCAGCACCGACGACGTCAGACTAGCGCCGAAGGTGCCAAAGGCAGTTCAAACCCCATTTCTAGAAGGTTCGATGTATTTGGACATTTTTTTGAAGAGTTTTTGGAGACAGCTCTTGGAGAGCCGACCTTAGGCTTTATTTGGGGTCTAATTTCATCAGAAAACTGGCTCCTCTACGTTCATTTTTTGCTCCACAATGTTCCACCACACCACATTTTCATAATCCATCTTCATTCCTCCACCATATTGGAGTCAATTAGTAATTTTTCTTTCATAGTTTAGAGTTTTGGTGGTGAGATTTAGTCTAAAACTTTCTGTAAGAGTGGTGGAGAAGGAGAAAAGTGAGAGAGTTCTTCTTCCTGCATTTCTAAGAAAAGTGAACTTAATTTACTTTTCAATCTAGCCATTTGATTTGTTAAAATATGTTGTGAAACATATGATCCGGGAAATGGAGTATGATTTCTACAATAGAGTGAGGGTCACATTTCATTTCATGAAGGATAAATTTGTTCAAGAAATTAAGTGCAAATAAATAGGGAAATATTCTTTGATGGGTGTAAAATTGGAGAAACTTAAAGGTGACAGACTAAAATCCACAATTTGGTCTTAGTGTTTAAAAACTAAAGCGAGAGTTAGCCTTCAGGTGAAGGGA
>NEWO01000009.1:3935228-3956914 GCA_003013225.1 Phalaenopsis aphrodite
TATATATATATATATATTGTACTTACAAAAATATAATAAAATACTTAGAAACTAATTTATATAAATAAATAAGAAAAAATTGCATCATATTACTATGCATATTGATATTTAATTATGAAATGTTGCTATTAAATGTATAATTAAATAAATTCATGTTAATTAAAATTTTCTAAATAATATATCTTAAATAGCAAATGAATTTGTTCATAAAAATAAATAAATAAATGAATCATGATTATGTTTGATTCCTTTATTCTTCGAGTTTAAAAGACTACAGTCTTTCTACCCCAGTCCCGGAGAACATTGTAGGATAAGTATTGGGTCCCAATGCGAGTAACAAAATAAGAATATTAAAATAAGATAATAAACAAGAATTACTATTCAAGTTTCTCAATTAAATAAGATAATAAATTAGTTTTATTATACTTACAAAAATATAAATAAATACTAAGAAACTAATTTATATAAATAAATAAAAAAATTGCATTATACTACTATGCATATTGATATTTAATTATGACATGTTATTATTAAATTTACAATTAAATAAATTCAAGTTAATTAAAATTTTCTAAATAATATATCTAAAATAGCAAATGAATTTGTTCATGAATATAAATAAATGAATGAATCATAATTATGTTTGATTAATTTAATCTTTGAGTCTAAAAGAATTATTCGAAATTGATTTGAATTTAATGAAAATTAATATATCCTAAAAATATCTTATAATAAAAATATAAATAGCTTATGACATTTCATCCTAAATTTCTAGATCATATATAAGACAAGCTTTTTTGTGATGGTAGAAGAGATGTCCAATTCCTTTGATTGAGGTAAAAATACTTACCATTTTTGGAAATATTTAATATAAATAATCTGATATTCACACTTGCCGACAAAAGTGAAAAGAATGTTCTTTTATGGAAAGAAGTTTGATGGAAGGAAAAACAACTGAAATTTTACGCAGGTTCATTTCTAGCCATTTTATCTCTTCTTACACGTAACATTTAGAAGAATGAAGAACTAGGGTTTTAGTACCGAAGTTCGCGTGAGGGGGGGAGACTCGTTTTCAAGTTTACATTCTCTTTTATGTAGATCCTTAATAAAGTCTTGAGTTCTTGTTCTTACGGATTTCCTTCACGTTAAGGAAATGTTCTCTCGTTTTCCGGTGCTCCACGTTCTTGTTTTCTTGGGTTCGTTTTTATTAGCATTGTTTAGAATAGATGTCGATTTTGTTGATGTTGCTTACATGGAGATTTTCGGTTGCAGACAGACTTTGAGGGTACGAGGCCATGGATTTTTCTTTGACAGATCTGCGCTGATTATGTGTGATGGATGTTGAGGTGATCTGCTTTGATGGATAGCGATGTGGTTTGGTGCATGTATTATTAGAGAAAGCTAGTATTTTAACAATGTGAATCCTCAGATCGAGCTTCTGGGATGAATGTAATTTACGTAACAAATCATATTCATTTTTGAATTGTATTCTGTCATTTTCCTTTTTTTTTTTCAATGTTAGACAGGGCTTTTGATTGCATGTCATTCTTTATTAGGCAAGAAATTTGAACATCTCTGTTTTAGTACTTAACTAGAGAAGTTAGTGTTACATTGCTGTCATGTTGAATTGGGTAATACTGGTCTTGAGATGAAGTTTTCTGGTTTGGGGCTTTGGCCATGCTTATGTTTCCATGCTCTGAGAGTTTGGCTGCACCACTGGATTTACATTAAATAGGATTTATTAAATCTAGTAAATCCGGCGAGCTGTGATGAGAATGAAGGTCTCAAGCAACGGCACCATAAATCCATTGAATCTGTCTGTCTTTCTGATTGATTAAATCCATACTTACATCTCAAAAGAGATAGAACGGCTGTAGAAAAAGACAAACAGGAAGAAATTCAATTTGACAGAGCGTTGGATTTAGGTTTTTTTTTTTTTTGGTGCTTGTCTTGATTTAGGTTACATCCTAAATCATGTTAAAAGTATGCTACCAAACACCCCCTTAAGGTGTTGATGACGAGTGTTGAGTATGGTGTCTTTGTTTTCAAGGAAAAAGTAAGGGCACCATCCGAACTAAATCTTTTTAAAAAAGTGAATAATGTAAAAGTGGCTGAGCTACACCAATTTGCTCAAATACATTTGTAGTAAACCTAAGCAAGAAAATAAAAACACCACTATCCAAGTGGTCGAGATATGACCTTGAGGAATTCAACTTAATATGCTTAAATCAACGTTTTATTCAGATTGCCAAAAAACCAACCTGTGGCAGGGAATTTTGAGAACATGGGAAGTAAGGGATCCATCAAAACATAATCATCATGCCATGCACCATAATTGGAGAAACCCTAATCCAAAAAAAATAATATCTAAAATAGAGATAGTCGTAAACCACTTCCACCATCATGCCAACACACCCATGAAATGAGGAATTGAACCAAAAATTGAGTGGGAGGTACAAAACACCAAAGGAGTAACAAGATAACCCAATAGAGAGGCTCCACTAGCATACAAACACCAAAATTTTGGGCACAGAAAACAGACTTGGAAAATGAGTAGCATGGCTACAACATGCTCATAGTTAAATAGTAACACAACTAGAATTAATATGACTAAAATATGAATCAACAAATAGTCAATGTAACTACCAAGTTACTTGCATCAACAAATAAACAACATTCTATAAGTCTAGTATCATAAAGCCATATATGCATATACCAACCGATTCAACGCATGATATTAAGATCAAGGGAAAAAGGTAAAGAAGAATAATAGCGAGCAAACTTATCCATTAGACACAAAAAAAAAAAAAAAAGAGGTGGTGAATCAATGAATGTGCATTGTCCGAGAAAATGTACCAACAACATGATAAAGAAAACCCCAAGGAAAATAGCCTCTTGCAATGCTTAACCAAATTAGGACATAACTCAAGGCATCAAAGGAGGGTAATCATCTAAACCCAAATTGAAGTAAAGAAACACATTTTACCACAGAGCATGGGGAAGCATAAATAGATGAACAATCCAGGATACAACTTTCCAAGAAGATTGCCTATCATAATAGATTTTGTTGGTGGAGGGGTAAATAAGCTAGGGGTAGGTTTCCAATAGGGATTTATGATGTTGGCAAGACTAACATGTTCCACACCACTATTGGAGAAAATCATGTGGCTTTTACTATTATTACACAAGGGATATTGAAGCAGTCATGCACCTTGGAAAGATTACTAATATTTTTTTCCTATGGCTAGAATACTAATATTTTTTCCTATGGCGAGAATACTAACATTTTGGCCTATTATTTTGTCAAAATAATAAAATCTTCAGCAAAGGGACAGTATGTAATTGCTGAGCACTTTGACAAGTTAACTAACATTGAGGTACTCTGCCTTGTAAGAAGAACAAAATAATAAGCAAAGAGAAGGTGTGAATTTTAAAGTTTTGGCTGGTTGATACATGTGAATTTGTTGGCAAGATTGGCTTCATTCCGAAGTGATGGTAATCCTTTCATAGAAATTATAAACAAATAAGGATAAATGCAACCTACTTAGAACTGAATTCTAGAAGAAGCGAAGTAACCCTCCAAAGAGCCATTGACATTGATGCAATAATATGCATTAGAGATGTAATCTTACAGAATAATCTTATCAATAGGGTTAGCAGATGCAAGGGAATTAAAGGCTTTCGACAAAAAAATTTATCAGCGGCAAGCAAGATCCATGAGTATGCTGGAATTGAGGTTTCTTACACAAGGGTAATGAATTTAATGATTTTCTAGCATTTATGTTTTAAAATCTTCACAATAGTTTTATCAAGAAAGCTGTAGAGAGAGGTTTATCTTTATTCTTGAATGGAAGTAGAGTGCTTGGATCGATGGGTGAAGGCACCGATAATAATTTTGATGTCACTAGGAAGGTTGCTTGTGGCATTGCAGTGAAGAAGGATATTATACAATAATGAATAATCATATCTCAATTAGTACAAAATAATTCAACCAATGATGTCATCAACAACTACAGATTTATTATAAAGAGTAAAGTCAATAGGAAGACTATCGTTAGTAATATAATCCAAAAACTTAGTCGGGATAATACTGCTGAGAGGGATTTTGTAAAAGACTAGCTATGAGTGTAGTTGCAGAGCTGGTTGAAGAAATTTATAGCTACAAAAGAAATATCTCAGGGAATGGAGGCAGCTATTGTAATAAGTGAGAATTTTAATGCAATTGGATGATTTCCTTGTATTCATTATTTGATTAAGGAATTTGATGTTATCCTCTCTCTTTGAGAGCCAATTAGCTTTAGCTTTTTGCTTGAGCTTGGAAACCTCAGCCATGATAGGAGGACCAGCAATGGCAAAACGTCTTTTATCCTAGATGGTAATATTACTCATTTGAGGATCACAATCCAACAAGTCTAATCCTTTGATTTAGAAACAACCTGAATGCTGCTTATTTAAGAAAATAGTGGAACTCCATTGCTTCTATTTTGTTTGACCTCTAAATCTTTTGTTAAGACAAAAATTACGTCTTCTTTTGCATATGCGCTTCAAACTTCTTTTAACCATATCTTAGAAATCAGGGTACAGAATGTCCAAAAAATCTTGAATTTGAAACTAAACTTCTTAGAATCAATGGTGGAACATTAAGCACAATTAGATAATGATGATTTGTTAAAAATGACTATTCACCTGGGGTGGCTGTAAAAAACCTTTGTTGGCACGGCAGCAGTATGCTTGCATGAGACAGGACTAGGTACATAATAATCTAGAAGGAGGTAATCCAAGCGATAGCGTACAACAGTTAGTTTAAAGGTTTAACAACCCTGAAAGGACAACATTACCATCATATTTCTCATTAAAAAAATGAATACACATGAAATATCTTACAATGGACCATGGGATGTAGTGTTAGTGGTGGGGACGGGTCTTCACTTTGAATAAACTCCTAAAGGCGTCGTTTTTTAAAGTCCCTTCGAGCATGAGATTTACTTCATTTTTTTTCTTGTTTTTGCTTCATCTTTTGCCCAATTGTGAATATGATGGTTTTATCAAGCTTATGACGTAATGCATGAATTTTTTGGACTGGTGGATGCGTACATTATAGTAGTAGCCATTGCTTACTGTCATTGATCTCCATCCCAAGTTTATAGCCTTGAATTTACAGATTTTAATGTTTGATTTTCTTTTATGTAGAATAGCATTTACTGAAGTTTATATCGGCTAGAATAGACTGTGATGGTTTTAGGCTCTTAAATAAGGGAAGAAGAGAAGTGCCAATCTGTTTCTGTTTGTCTTCTATTTTGATAATATATGACTACTTTCTGTCTTGTATGGAAAGCAATTTATTTTTAGTGTTAAGATTTGTGTTTTGCTGAGGTAGTGATGTGAATAATGACATGGCAAATGAAGTTTGTTTCTCGTATCCAGAACAACAAAGAAAACATAGCACATAATGCCAGCAAACGCCCATCAAAACACAATTCTCCATTGTTGACATTGCATGAATAACAAAATCAAATAAACCTTATTCTATGGCTAAAATTGTGAGATTGGATGCATGTATTTTATCAACTTCTTAAATGCAAGGCTTAAAATTCTTAACAAATTGAGATTTAGCTGTTTGGGGCTACCCACAATGCAATGCTTACGTTTGTCATTAGATTATTTTCTTGTTCATCATTAGTCTTATCCCAACACAACATTGGATATAGTCTGGACTTTGTTTTGTTTGGGTGTATTATACTATGGTCGCTGTGGGAATCTTTTCACGAATAAAAAGCTGTTTGTTGCTGGAGATGCTATATTATCATGGTAAAGAAATTTAGATTTAAGGCTCATGCAGAGAATGATTGCATTTACTGCCTAATGCGTTTGGTATGCTCAAATTTTTGTTGTGTTTGAATTGGTGGAAGATTTCTCTGAGTCAGGTTGTTTGATTCCCGAAAAAATGTTGTCCTGGCTGGCGAGCTTGCAGGACTTTAGCATGTACAATCCTTCTTTAGTTTTGGCAGAAAGGTCTGTTTGAAAAACCACTCATGGTCATATATGTTTTTTGCCACTGCTTTTGCTTACTGCAAATGTTGAAGATATTTCTAGCTTTTTAAAGATGTTTCGGTGATGCTTCTTGATACAGTAGTTGCCTCAGCTTTTTAAAGTCTCATCTATTAAATGGCTAGTTTTGATTCTCTTTTCTCCAATATGAAAATTATTTTGATAGGATAGATGATGTTTGATATAATGTTTAAATAATCTCGGGATGCTGCGAGGTTTTTATTCAAAATTCTTTATAATTTATTTTCCTATCTTGGTGTATAACTTATTTCTTTATGCTATGTAGATAAGAAATATGAAGCGTTGAACATTAGCGGGGGGTGAAGGATCCTTTTGAACAAGGGTTCATAAATTGACTTGAAGTTTCCAATTAGAATTTAACTTGGATTGTTTTTGGATCTCATCAAGCTATGTTTTGAAATAACTAGTTTGGTTTGAGCTAGTTTGAAATCATATAACAAAAATTGTCACCAGACATTTAATAACATCATGCTTGAAAATGTTGTTTGGAGTGGATTGGGAAATTGACCTGGCCTTGATTGTTTGGAAAATGGATATTTTTTTGGTCTGGTTGATTGCAGGTTGAGTGATGAGCCAGGACCTATGCTTGGCTTGGACATCATATTAAATTAAAATAAAGTAAGTGGAGCTTTCCGAGCATGGATTAATTTGAGCTCACCTTAAATCAAATAGAATTACTAGTCAGACTTAAATCAAGCTAGCTTAAAATCAAGTTTAGTTAACTGAAATAAAACTCAGTATCAGATCGTCTCATTGAGATGTGTGAGTGAGGGCTCAAGCTGTGCTTTTTTTAAATTGAGCTTGTTTAAGAGTGTATAGAATTATTAGTGAGCAAGTGCATGAGCATGTGCTTGATTAGGGAGTATCTCATAATATAGGCGCGTTAAGTGAGCTAGCTTGTATTTGTTTTTAATGTATATATTGAATGTTGTGTTGGTTATTTTGATTCACGTTGTTATACGATTGGGGTTTTCTGTTTCTTTTTTTTACCTCACCACCACATCCTAATATGCTATACCTTGAAAATAAGTTTTGTGGTTGGAGACAAAGTACCCAATCATCAGGCCAAGTGGGCTGCATTGGTTCAATTAAAGGTTGACTAATTGTCATTCATATCTACAGTTATTCAATTCTTACAGTTTAAATCATTTTGTTTGATAAGCAGAGGTGACTTTTTTTAATTTGGTAGTCGCCTCTTCATTCATATGGAACATGATGTTACTTGAGTGAGAGAGGATCATTGCTTTGCATGCTTAATCAATTTGTAAATTCACTAAAAATGGTTGCTTGCTTAGCTTATTGTGCTTACTTTTTTATGAATACATTTTTAATGTGTGGTGCTGACGAGTTATGCTATTAATCTATTATAACTTCTAATCATTCTTCTCTCTCTTTTTTATTTCAGGTACAATGCTTTTGAATATGCATTTCGAAGAAAGTTGGAGCGACAAAAATGATAAACATGTTGATCATGATAAATTCATATGTTTACATGCCTTCTCTAACTTGTCTCACATTTCACCACCAATATTCATATATCTTCTAAAGGAATGTTATCTTTGTGGTGAGTTTAGGGCATTCCTTTTTTTGACTTTAAATTTGGATAAATGTCTGCTTCTATGTATGTTCTATATCATCAATACACAACTTTAAGTTTTTTATGGTCTCATAGGTCACTTTATTTAATATGAATTTATTTTTTAATTAGATTAGATGTCTATCATCAACAACTATCTTTTAACATGTTACTTTTGAATTTATGAATTCTTCTTCTTTGATTATTCCTATTGAGTATAGTATGAGATGTCAACTTTATTTCTACCATATTTTTGACTCAATTTCAAGTCATGCAATCGTTGCTCAAAGTGCTTGAGTTTAATTTCAATAATCAAACCTTTAACAGCTGCTACTCGTATTGCCCTAGTATAAACTGCTGTGATTTTTATTCTTTATCATTCTTAAAAATTTCTACTCTCAACATAACTATCAATTACCATATTATCTCATATAGCTATTTCAAGGATTTCAAATTTTATCGACTATGAAATTTAGCAAGAAAATTAAGTTGATGATAGGTGTGAAGTTTAGCACAAATTGGTAAGTTATTCACTAAAATAATTATTTGGATTGAAAATTTGAGGATTGCTAAGTTTAAGGTAGTTCAGTTAGATTTTTTTAGCTAATTTGATTCATCAAAATTAATTAATTTCTAATTCAAAAGATAATAATATTGATTTAGATAATTATAGTGTAATAGAGGATTCATTAGTTGTACTATTTACCTAAAAACTAATTAAACTAAATGTTTAAGCATAATTTTTGATTAGGAATTAAGTATAATTAATTGGAATGAAAGAATTATAACTAAAATTATTATAATAGGTTAATTATATTTGAAGTCCTTATTTGTTAATTATTTTGTCATTATAGAATTTTAATATTATGTTTATAATACAATTATACTTTAATGTCAATCATATTTTAGGATTTATTAGCATTGCCATATCAAGTTTCTTAATGCATCTATTGATATATTCTTGATTTTCTAAATATCATATTTATATTAATTAAATTAAATATATATATTTATTTATTTTTAATATTAATAATTCAAAAAATCGAAGGATTTATAAGAATATTTAAATTGACAATTATAAAAACTTAATTCACAAGACTCATTTTTGCCCCCCTTTTGCTCTTAGCTAACATGTCAAAGCTCTCTTTTTTTCTTATCCACTCACACAAAAAATCCCAAAATCCTTCGTGACAAAGAAAATGTGAGGAAGTCACCATAAGATCTCACTAAGGGTTTGTTCGGGGCAGTTGCAACTTATTAAAAAGCTGTTGCGCATAAGATACTGCGGAGAAGCTGCTCTCTCTTTGTTTTTACAGTTTTGGAACATCTGTGCTGCAACAGTTTTTAAACAAATAACTTTTTTGCCTCTGCAATATAGTGTTTTTTTATAACAAAACTGTTTATAATAACACATTCTATATTTAAAAGCAAATATCTAGTTCAAATGTTACAAAATAAAACAGACACATCACAAAATTGTGAGTAACACGACAATCAAAATTAAAAAAAGAATTATTAAAATAATAATTAATAATGTGATAATATTGTTTTTAAAATGTATTTGGTTTATGCCACGAGATAAGCTGCCCTCCAAGGAAACTCGTCACACTTTGGCGGTCGATCCCTCCAACCCATCTACTCACCTAAAGAAGTCATTATTTTTTGTCATTCACCTTG
Organism: Phalaenopsis aphrodite; assembly: GCA_003013225.1. Taxonomy (NCBI): domain Eukaryota; kingdom Viridiplantae; phylum Streptophyta; class Magnoliopsida; order Asparagales; family Orchidaceae; genus Phalaenopsis; species Phalaenopsis aphrodite. Next base: position 3,944,551 of record NEWO01000009.1, read on the forward strand.
GACACCTGTATAACGGTCTCCCGTAGCTATATGACTGTCGCGAAGTAACCAGAAAACATTGTAGTTTCGCAGCTGCAATTCTTCTGCATTTTTCTCTATATGCATATCACTCTATTTAGCTAACACATATAAGAATCACCAAATTAACTACTATCATAATATTATTTAAATAATACACAATTATAAATAAACTTGGAAAAACAAATAACAAATTTTACGACAAAAAACAAACATTCAAAGCAACATTAACAGTGTCCCAAAGAAAATAACTTTCCAAAGCAAAAGCCAAATTGTCCTGATGAAAAACAAATAAAAATAGTCCAACCAGAAATAATTAAATTAATGCGTCCTTGTTTTCATGAAAATACTGTTAATAATTGACCTTAAGATCAAGGGTCATTGTCATAAAGAACTCTCTACGAGTTGAGTTTTTCAACAAATTCTTGGAGAATAACGGTATGCCCTCATAAATTTCTGGTGTTGCTTTCAGAATGCGCATAATTTATTAGATGGAAGTTGCTTATGATGTCCCAAGGCCATTAGTGCATGAAGCAACTCATTGTAAAATTTGACTTCTAATAAAAACTACACATTCTTTATTCTTTTTCTCAACACTTCGACGCTTTGATCGACTAGTGTATACAACTTCATTGAGGTTTGGGCAGGGGTCTATGCCTGAAAACTCTCTCTCACTAGGGGCCCATGCAAGATCGCTTGTTGCCACGACTCCACCAGAAATACAATCCAGCTTCTCTTCTAGCTTAGGGCCAATATCACTAAATTTGGATTTTTATGTAGTTGACACCGCCAACAAAATAATGAGAGATGTATATGTTGATGTATTTGGAAAAAAAAAATATTCTGTAGGTTTGATCAATTTTCACCTCCAATCTCTCGACTTATCATTCTTCTGAAGCATCAATTGTTCGCTTAATCGGATCCCAACCCAAGCTCATGGATCCTCCTTTCAATTATTTCCAAAATTTTTATTTTTTAAATTGATTCCATTTTTTCCAATCGCATCTTATCTTATTCCATTCCTGTAATTTATTTGAACTTTTTCATAATATTTTGTCAGCCCTCCTTGTTAAAATAGGTTGTGAGCCTATTTCCTAATTCTACCTCTTTAAAACAGAGGTCACAAAATATTAATTTGACTTCTTTATCCTACATAGTAGATGAACCGAACTCTTTTGTCTTAACCATTGTGTCACTTGCATTAAAAGAATTAAAAAACAAAAAATATTTTCCAAAAAATTAATTACCCAACTCAAAGAAAAGCATTGTCATAATATCGTCGCCATTACCTCCACACCATACCCCGCCACCTCCTTACCACACACCACCACCTCCACACCATACCACCACCTTACACATCACATCCAGACGCCGCCACCACCACACCACGCCACCATTGCCACACACCATGCAACCAACTGCACACCACACACAACCTTCTCCACACCACACACCACACACCACACACCACACACAACCTTCTCCACACCACACACCACACACCACACACCACACAACCAACTCCACACCACACACCACACACCACACACTACACACAATCTTCTCCACACCACACACCACCACCTCCGCACCGCATACCACCACCTCCGCACCGCATCGCCACCCTGCACACCATCTCCATAATACACACCACCACCTCCGCACTACACGCCACCCCCTTCGCTCCACACACCAACTCCACACCAAACAAGTAGTGGCAATAGATTTTGAAGGCACAAGAGAAATTCTGAAAACAAAATAAAAGTTGAATAATAGAAAGCTCACCATGTCATATGAGCTTCTTAAATATGGAGTTTAATAATCATGAAATCAAAGGCATAGCATTGCAATTATACAACACCCTCTTTCATCCATTTTTCAAAATATACACAACAGAATGTACACAACACCCAAAACATTGCTATTACACAGTAACATATACCATCTTTCATCCATTTTTCATGAAAACAAAATATTAACAACACCTGAAACATCGCTATTAACAAATTCACCTCCATATTTCAACCATTTTTCAAATTCTCAATCAAATATTAAAATTCATGATAAAATCCCAATCCATATTCATAAGATACACAACACCTAAAACATTGCTGTTAACAAATCCACCACCATCTTTCATCCAATTTTCAAATTCTCACTCAAATAACAAAATTTTTGATAAAATCCCAATCCATATTCATAACATACACTGAAACATTGTTATTCACAAATCCAACACCTGCTTGTATCCATTTCTCAAATTGCCACTCAAATATCGGAACGATACTGGGAAGAGCAAAGCACAAACCATGCTTTGGAGTGCTAGGTATGTAATTATCCCAATAAAACCCAAACAAATATAGCAAATCCACAAACTGAACAAACCAAAATGAAACTGAAATCTCAAAGCACAAACCAAATAGAGTAGAAGCAATCGGAAAATGGAGAAAAAAAGAATATCTCATATGCATAATAGAGCAAAGCCACCAAGAATAGATGAGGGGTAGAAGATCCCAGAGGAAGAAGGAACCACACATTGGGAAACCCTCGTTACAGGTGTCGGTGAGCGAAGAAAAAGAAGAGAGTTGAAAAGCCCTAGGGATAGCGAATGCGGGACGAGGTTGGGCGGGCGTGGGGGTGGGGGGTGTTTGGCACGAGAGTAATAGCAAATTGGAAAAAGCACGTAAGTACCTCGCAGATTGCGGTGGGGATTATCTGGTCTGTTTAATAGAATGCCCCCGCGACTCCCAAATCAAACGACCGAATCTGCGGAGGAATGCCTCACTGTAGTTCCATAGCTGCGCCAAACAGACCCTAAGAGCAGGCATTCATGGGACTGATTGCATGTGAAGGATAAGTGAAATTCTTGAGAGAAATGGTTGCCATTCACTGACTACACCAGCTTCTTGTTCTGAACCTCCGTTCACGAGTAAATTCCCATTAAATCCCAGACCACATAAGCTGCACTAAATCTGGGATTTAGCTCAAATGGGGAAAAAGTAAGATTACAATAACAACTGGTTTTAATGGATAGTAAATCCATATTTAGCACGATTCAAGCTTAATTCTAGTTATATGAACAAATAATTCTAAAAAAATAGATTTGGCTTAAAGGCTGTTTAATTGTACAAAACTATGTTACGTTTTAATTTTTATCTTGGGTTCACTAATGAATATTAAGCTTAAAGACTGTTTAGTCGTAGAAAACTATGCTGCGTTTTAATTTTTATCATCTTGGGTTCACTAATGAATATTGATACCATGATATAGTCTCAATCTTATGAATCCTCCTTTATGTAACACTCGTATGATTTAAGCTATGTTTTTATGTGAATCAATGAATAACACTTAATCCTATTAGGCTTGAAATTGATTAATTTTTTACTTATTCTACCTTTCTTTCTATGACGGAAGGAGACGTGACATATCATCCCTTTTTGTATGCATGAAGATGTGCAGGAGAAACTTGTCAATTTATTTTGTTTATCTCTTAAACTATAATTGGTACTATTATGTTATTCTATTTTAATGTGAAACTCATCTTTTGATTTATCTATCATAAAAATTACTATTGGCATGGGATTATATTTTTTTTAAAGTTTTATGAACAATAAATTCTTATCTTTCAAATTTTTTTTTCTGCTTAACCCTTGCAGTAGTATGCTATGTTAATTTTTCTAACTTACAAAACTCTTTGATAACATATTATTTTTTCCTAATATATTTAAAGCTATTATGTGATTATTCAACCATCGGAAGTAATTTATCATAGGGAAGATTGTATGTATGCTCCGAGTTTGAATTTCATGATCCCACTTGGGCCATTGTACATAAATCGTTAATTTCCCATAGGTTCACTGTCAGATATTTCTATATACCAGTTGATTTAGAAGATTCTTTTTGAAACTTTTTAGAATTTATTGAGATCACATTTTTCTTCATATACGTCCTTCTAGGAGTTGGACACTCTCACTTTATATGCTTTGATTTATTGCACTCTAATCGATCATGTTAGGATTTTTTTAGAAACTGATTTATCCTTACTTTTTTTTTGGTCTTAGAATCTCTTCTTTTTATTTCTTAGAAAGTTGTTGAACATTCTCAAAAGAAAATCACATCGTTAGAGCTGTTCGTCTTACTATCATCTAGTTCATCAACCTTTTAAGCAATCTTTTTCTCCTTGTTTTGCTTAGTGGCATCTATAATTCTCTCGTTGAGTTTCGATTCATGTAGTAGGTGAACTAAGTGTCAGGCCAATAGAATAAGTGGCTTCTTATTATTTGGTTATTAGGTTAAAAATATTAAGATGTACTTTATTTATCTGGTCAATAGAATAAGTGGGTTCTTATTATTAGGTGCTGTAGGTTAAAAATTTTAAAATGTATTTTTTTATTAATGAATTACTGCAATCTATATTTATTTATTAATATGAATGAATTTTCTGATATTTATGATTAAAAAAGAAATAATATATTTTAGGTGCATTAGTTTAAAAATTCTAAATAATTAAATTGGCTGATTAATGAAATATTATATAGTATGATCTCGATATATATTTGATTAGTATCGATTAACTTTTTATTTCAGAGTCTTTCTTAACTTAATTAAGGAAACATATTATACAGTACATATTCATTATATAATATGATTAGTTCAAAATTCAAATTTAATTAATTAATGAAAATATTTAGGTTGTTTAGCCATTTGAATTAAACCCGATCATTTATATAATATGATTGGTTCAAAATTCACATTAATCTAATTAAGGAATTTATTTAGGTTTTTATTTATTTGAATTAAACTTATCATGCAATATGATTCTATTATATAGTACGAGTCAAGTCTGCGACATTGAACGTAACAAAAACATTATGGTCTCCTAGCAGGTTGATTTTGTAAGCGTTACCATGCAACTTCTGGAGTATTCTAAAAGATCCATCTTATCGGGGCTTGAGTTTTCTGAATGCTCCCGCTGAAATCTTTCTTTCTAGATCTCATACCAATATCGGTGTTATCAAACTGGTGTCAGGAGAAACTCAATGAATTTCTAGGAATGCACAATTTACTCTAATAGAACAAGTAACCATTAGATTTGTAGTACTGCAAGTTAACTTCTCTTGACACCGCTCTCAGACTTTCTCGAAATCCTCATTTGCTTTTTATATCTTCTTCACTACCTCAAAGCCTATGACTCGTGCCTGCATCGTGGTAATCAACAATTGATGACAACTTAGTGCATTTGCTATGGGGTTTTGATTATTTGCCTTTTCCTTAAGCATGAACCAGAATGATGCTAATAACTTCCTTTAGTTTTCTCTGGTTGTTCAAGAATTTCAAGCCTTCGTGGTCCGTGGAAACACGCTCGTCAGTAGATAATTGCTCTAGTGCTCAAGAGATCTCATAATGACATAAAACTCTTTATTGTACGTTGAGTTTTTCTTCCTGGAATCATTTAGCTTCTCACTAAAAAGACGATGGGGTGACCTCCTTGGCTCAACTCTGCTCCTATCCCCACGTTGGATGCGTCACACTCTACTTCGAACAACTGGTTGAAATATGGTAATGCCAAGACTGGAGCTTGGGTCACCATCTTCTTGAGTATTGAAACTATTCTTAGCTGCCTTTGTCCACTGTAATTCCTCCCTTTAAAAGCTTTGTCAATGGGGCGGCGATGATACTGATGTTCCTGATGAATCGCCTTTAGAATGATGCTAGTCCCAGAAACAACCTCAACTTAGTGAAAGATTGTGGTGTGGCCAACTCACATTGGTTTTGATCTTTGTAGAATCTATTTGACTGCCTACACTGTAAACGATATAGCCCAAAAAATTTTCTTGGGCCGTCATAAAGTGGCACTTGTTTGGATGGACATATAAATTTTCTGCTCGCAACACCTTAACTGCCATCCTCAGGCGCTTAAACAACTTCTCGGATCAGCTGTATATTAGAATATCATCAAAATATACCACCATAAAGTTCCCAATGTGGGCCCAATTACCTGATTCATCAACCTCATAAAAGTGTTGGGCGCATTCAACAATACAAAGGGCATAACAATCCACTTATATTAGTCATATCGTGTCTTGAAAGCGGTCTTCCACTCGCCTTCTGATCTCATCCAGATCTAATGATACCTACTACATAAGTTGATATTGGAAAAGTTGGTGGCTCAGTGCAATTGATCCAAGAGTTCATCCAGGCGAGGTATGGGAAACCAACACTTGACGACAATCTTGTTGATGACTCTACTGTCAATGCACATTTGCCACGAACAATCCTTCTTGGGTAACATCAGATCGAGGACAACAGACGGACTGGTGCTTTCTCTAACCAACCCTCATGCGATGAGATCTTGTAACTGTCGCTGCAACTCTCATACTCTGCAGGTCTCAATCTGTTGGAAAACTAGTTTGATAACACTGATATTGTTATGAGATCTATGGTATGATGGATATTTCTCAGTGGCGGCAATCTCTTTGGAAAATTGTCTATCATCACATCCTTGAAGTGATGTAATAGTGGCTGTAGCGGTGTTGGTATCTCACTCTCCCAAGTTTTCTCTAGTAGAACCAAGGTCAATGCCATTGGAGCATTTCAAACTGATTGCATGAAGGCGACCCTTGAGACTAACGCTTTCTTGTGTCGTCTACACCTCTCGCATCCTTAACAGGTAACAATACAATGTGTTTCTTGTCATTTTTAAAAGAGTAAGTATTCTTGAAGCCGTCCTACTGAGTCTTATAGTCGAACTACCAAGCCCTCCCTAACAGAATATAACACGCATCCATTGGAATCATGTATCACCACACTTGCTCCTGTAACTTACCCCCAATTGAAGATTCAACCAAAGACTACTGATCCACACCCATCGCTTTTCCCTCTTCAATCAGTTAAGAGAATAAGACGGAGGATGTTTCTGTTTGACCAATCCCAATTTCTTTACCATTAACGTGGACGCCACATTTCACAACTCTCACCGTCGATAATCAAATTAAAAAAATTGCCCTATGCTACACTTAGTGCGAAAGATATTGTGCCTCAGCCATGATCGATCTCTCTCCGGCTTTGACTGCAGAACTCTCAGTATGACTAATATCTCTCCTTCATCACTTTGGAGCTAAAGTTCTTTCTCTGTACTATCCTCTGATTCCTCGTCGACACCCTGATATGTGAATGAAATAATCTGACTTGTGGGATAGCTAGAGGCCATGTACCTGTAGCCGTGACATCTAAAACACCTCCTAAAAGGCAATGTATCGGGCAAGCTAACTTTTTCCTTCTTCTTTCCACTCAAATTTGTCTTATTGCTTCCCTGACTTGTCTTGACAACTCCTCTAGAGGTACCATTGTTGGTCGCTGTAGCTGTAGGTGACTTCTTAAATGAGAACTATTGCCTGAATGAAGATTGCTGCTTTCTCTGTTTTAGTTGTCTTTTCACCTACAAGACTAATATTTGGAAATTCCCCAATGACTAATATGATTGTAACTTCACAATATTGCTAATAGCAGGCTTCAGGCCCCCCAAATACCGGACTGCAGTTTGTTTCTCTGGCTTGACCAACTCACACTTTATCTGCAATTGGTCGAACTGTGCCATTAACCCCACTAAAAGTTTTTCTTCTGTAGATGGTGGAGTCTTAGAAACAGGCCTTGGTGGTAATTTGGTGGAAGGTATTTCATTTGCATCTTTTTCCTTATCTTTTCTCACTTAGTAATCTTATCCTTGCCTTCTCTCTTCCTCTACCTTCGTAAGTTTTCTCACCAGAAGGAGCCGCTCCTCTTCAACTTGATGGCTGGTAATTTTACCCGTTTATCTTCTGACACTTTCTCAGATTCGATGATCCGCTCCACAGATTGCAGTCAGTCGATAAAGTCATTTGAATTCATACTTCTATCAAATTTTGGTAGGTCCACCTTGATGCCAAAGTCCTCGTGTCCTCCATATGTAGGCTCTTTTCTTTGCCTCTTCTGATACTAAATTTTGAAGCGGCGGAGCTTTATTCCTTAACGCTGATGTCTTTCCTTTGGAACAAATTCATATACTTGTCTCTATTTCCTCTTAGACTCTCGAGATTATGATCGAGGGTAATTTTCCCTGAGTCTAGCGATTCCATCATCTATCTCCGCAAGCCTCTGTTGAAGCCAATGGATCTCCCGTTGCATCCCATTCTTGGTAGGTTTCAATAAGTATCTCTATGATGACTTGTTTAGGGTTTGGATTTAGAAGGGGTGGTTGAGGATAAAAAAGAAAAAAAAAATTGGTGAAGTGGTAAAAAGGATGTTAGGAAACTCTAAGATACAACTAGTGTTAGATTAGCTCTGATACCAATTGATATCGGAATTAACTCGAAATAATCAAACACAAATATTGTTGATGAAAATTTAAAGTAGTCCGATCAAATGCTCGTAAAATTGAAATAAAACCACACAAAACTCAAACTATTTTCTAGGACGTGGGGAAACATGATGAACCTCTACTGTACAACATGTAAGAGGTGATTTGAGAGGTGGTGGCTGTAGGTAGGGGTGCAGAAAGGTGTGTTGAAAGTAGACCGAGTTGGGAGGAGTGTGACTGAAGTGGATGGGGACGGTTTTGAAGGGAGGCGGCCGCAACAAAGGGTGATGGGATGTCTGGTGGTGGCAAAGTGGGCTCTGGAGGGGTTTGCGGTAGTAGGTAGAGGGACGACGGGGTCCTGGCAGCCAACTCGAAGGTTGCCGATAGAGCTCAACAGTAGGAGTTGAGAGGGTAAAGGGAAGGTGCGGTGCAAGGGAAAAGGCGACAAGCTGGAAGGAAAAGTTTGGAGAGTGATCGAGGAGATAACCATCACCTTGGAGCACGATACATCTGTCCCCAGATACATTCCTAACTCGAACTCACTTTACTGGAATTTGCTTAGATCAATCTCCTTCCTTCTTTAGTTCGTGCATTTCTCCTTATTCTCCCTTCAAGCTGAAATTCTATATCATGAGCCTTAATTCAATAAAAAAGTAATACTCACCCTACTTCGATCGCCTGCTCTAACTTGCACAAAATTGGTGTGTCCCCTTTTCCTCAATGTCGGTTGCTCGAAGCTTCTTCTATCACATATGATACACTCACATGAATACTCCTTCGGTTCGATCGCACGAGACATTCACAAGTCTCCTTCCCAACATGACATTACGATTTGCATGCGAAGTGGACGTTCTGCTCGGCTTCGATCTTACACACTGTCATCCTCGCCAGCTGTCTTTGTCGTCAGCTACAGGAAGCCCTAGCTTGCGCTCGTCAATCTCCTGTCTATGTCCCACGTCTATTTATAAAACGAATTTACCCTTTCATGTTCCCAATCTCTCACTTCAGCTCCCTCTCTTCAACTCTCTCGAGGAGATGAAATAAGGTGCTATATCTTCTCCATTTGGTGGCACTATTGTTGTTATGAGTGATTTCCCAAAGCCTTTTCTTACAAAATTAACGAGCCTTTGTAATAATTGGAGGATTTATCTTTCCATATCTTCCATAGTAAGGCCTTGACCATGTCATTGAGGATTTCTTTTTGGTGGGAGTAGATATCCAATAACTAGGGTTTTGGCTAAGCTGGATTTTTGATCTATAGTTAGTCAAAAGTTTATGTTCAGGTTTAGGCTGAGAATGTTGGTGTTGTTCGTGGGTTAGGTTTTGGATCTTGGGAAAAAAAATTCTATGGTTTAAAATCTTTGATATCAAGTGACATCGATTAAGGGTTCTTACATTAATATGTAAGGATTGGTAAGCCGGTTGGGTACTTCAATATAAAAGAGATTGGAAAATTTAAAGAAAGAAAATTGTTTGGAAAAGGGATAAACGGAAAAGTGGTCATTATAGAAAAATAGCTAGGAGGGATGAAGTTGGCGGCTAAGATGGTGATGTACAGACTTTGAAAGGTGGAACCTCCCATTCTGTTCAAGAGACAACTTCCCCAATTCAAGAAAAAAAAAAGACTACAACCTCCAAGTTGAAGAAAAAGAGAATAGTGTCCAAATAATTTAAATCTCAGCAAAAAAAAAAAAAAAAGTGTCCAACCTGGCATTAAATAATTTTTTTTAAAGGTTTATAATTTAATAATAATCTCGGTTTTTCACATTCTTTTTTAGTGATGCTCATGACATAAAAAGCAGTATAGTTCAATGGGAAGTGAGATTTTCTAGTAAGTCCTTTTGCTAAGAGATCATTGATCTCTCTATTGCATAGTTTAATATATTCCCTGTATTTTTGATAAGGACTAGTTTGTGTTGAAGTATTTGTCTCATCAAAATTTTTTTCACATGGAAGATCAATAGAATAAGTTGTATTCCTAAATGCAATATATTTGTCACCATACATTTTATCATGGAAATCTTTAGTGATGAGGATTATTTTTCTCTTTTTGAGGGTTCTCTTTATGAAGATGCTGGATGATAGATTCCCTACAACAACTTTCTCAAGGGAGTTAGTTTGTAGTTTTTTGAAACGAATTTTATTCATTTCATTAAAGATACTTTCTTTCGGATCAGTAAAAACTTTAAGAATAATTTAATTTTCCAATTTACCAGAGTAAATAGTAGTGTTATCAAGTTTTATAATAGACGATGGATTTCCTAAAGTCATATGCTGCGAAAAATTTTTGACAAGGGAAAGAAAATTGTGGTTATTTGAACATCATATCTCCAAATTAGAACTGATGATAATTTGTATTTGATTTTGATTTGGTTTCCCCTAATTGATGTATTCATTGAGCGGTTTTCTCAAAATATTTGGTAGAAATTATTCTTTTTTGGATGCAATTCATATATATACTACTATTTACTAATGCAGTGAGGTATGAAATAACATATTGTTGATTTTTGATTAGATCTATGAATATGAACCGCTTATGCATAATGATCTTTGATGGGTGTTGATAAAATCGACTACCACGATATGGGTGTTAGGATCTTACTGATGGGATTTTTGTTTTTGATGGCTATGTTCAAGGTTTATTAGTTTATTATTCATAATAGACTGTTTTGCTTTTAGATTAATTATTTCATTGTTGAAATTATTAATCTATTGTTTAAGGTCATTGACCGTTTTGGGAGATTTTTTTTATCTAGATAATATTGAGTACTTATCTCATAATATATGATTAAGGTTCATCAGATTCATTCGTTTTATTTTCAAATAAATGAAAGATCTTTTTCATTCCTTTGTTATCAGAATTTTGAACCAATACCTTTTTTTGTTCATCTTTCTGACCATTTGTTCGGTTGTTAAGCTAATTCATTACTTTGAATGATTTATAACAATTTATTTGTGAACAATTATCACAACAATTTTTGAATCGTTTTTTATGAAATTTTTTCTGCGATTCAAAACTAGAATTGGAAGATTCATTAGATTTAAAAAGAACTTTTATTATGGTCTTCTTTATTCTTTCATCACAATTCAAATCAATAAGTTTCTTTTTTATAATGCAAATTTTTGGCTAGTGTTTTGTTAGTCCACATCTGTAGCAGTTACCTTCTTTTTTTTTTTAACTTCCCTTAATGGGTTTGTTGGATCCTTTTGGATGTTTATTTTTCATCCATTTTTTTTCTTTTTTTTGGAGTTATTTTCTTGATGCTCCCTTTTGTGGGAAGATTTTTTAACCAGTCCTGCATAAGAGAATTATCGGTAGTAGCAACTAAATTGCATCTTCTATAATTTTTCTCTTTTTATTTGTTCTCTGAGTTTAATATCACTACAGATCAAGGTCTTCTATTATGCAGGCACTAATTAGCTTGCCATAGGTACAATTGTCATAGGAAATTTGCTAGTTTGTGGATTAAGAAGATGTCGTTTAACATGTTTGATAAAAAGAGTTGAAGTTCTTCAATAACTTTTTGCTTCCAATGGCTGTAATCTTTATCTGATAAATGCATAACTCTATAGAGGAAAACATCCATGCACCAATGAATGTGAGTTAACATTGGACATTAAATCTTTTGGAGAAGAGAATGAATTTATTCTTCTCGACTTGAAAGTATTCATGGTAAAATGTTCAAGATGTCTGCAATAAATAGCATCATCAACTATGGTGGTAGGAGTTAATGATGATGGATCCTTGAGTCTGGGTGGATTAATTATTTCTTCTCTTTAGGCGGAAGTTAAAAATTATCACTAAAACCTTGTAACATACCTGTGAACCCTTGGACGATAATTTTGGCTATTTGAATGGTGTATTATTATAAAGACGTGCTGCAGTAGCTTAAACAGGTCTTCTTTTCAATAAGTCTTGGATTTATTTTTTCACTACAACTAAGTTCCATTCATAGATATGAGTTGGATTATAATCATATTGAAAATTCTCAAGTCTTCTTAATAAAAAAA
>NEWO01000009.1:3966331-4010676 GCA_003013225.1 Phalaenopsis aphrodite
TTCGAGCCAAAATGAATCGAACATGACTGAATAAATTTTTGTTCGTGTTTGGCTCGTTTATATATCGATCACAAAACAATTATTTGTGTGTCTTGTTAACTTAGTGAACAAAATGAACACAAGCTTCTTAATGAGTTGAACACAAATTGTTTGTGAACGAGCTGTTTTGACAGCCCAACCCGTGAGGAAACTCCAACTGAATTATTAGTGGTTGTCCAAGACTGTCTTGAGTTCGATGAACTAACACCATAGGCATGACAACTCTAAGGGTCTGTTGATAAGCAGCTTATCCAAATAAGCTACTGAGCAGTAGCTGATCCAAATAAACTGGTTGACTGTTTGGTTTGTGCTGTTGGAAAACAACTGTTTTACAAATTTTTCTGGATAAATGACTATTTTGCCCCTGTGTAGTAATACTGTTTACAATAGAACTGTCATAACAATATATTTGATACTTGAGAAGCGAAAAACCACTTCAGATTAATACAAAAATTTAGATACACACTTCACTTAACAGTGAGTATCAAGATTGCTAAAAAAGAAAAATATATTAAAAGTACAATGAAAAATATGATAATCTTAATTTTAAAGTACAAATGACGGTCACCACCAACGACATCATTTACAAAAAACAACAAACAACCCCGATCATTGATAGTGAAACCTGCCAAACTATCTGCCCAGCAGAAGAAGTCACACTTTTTCGTGATCCTTTGTAGGCACATGTAAAAATGTCTCCCGTATCTAGGTGCCCGACGTGACTTCAGTAGGGATGTCTATAGTCTGTAGTGACAGAGCACTTCTCAGGAGGTCCTTGAAATCCTATAGCTCATATTGTTTGAATGATTCAAAAGTCAATCCATTAGTCATAACACAAACATTAATTGACAAAGACACTAATCAATTACAGTTTTGTCCGGGAGCAAGGACTCATAGAACTAAGTACACCAACCCCACTAAACCTGTCACAACAAAATAACATCAGACCTTACAAAATAAGGGTCTCTCAGTTGTCTTTAGCTCACTTAATGCCAAGGTTGTGTGTCACATATGCATATCACCCAAAAAAAAGTTATCTAGAAATACCTAAGCATCGAAAAAAAGAGAGGAATTTGGTTGTCTATCTCTGGATTTCACATATGACACAAACCAACAACGATTAACAAACTATCCAGGAGAACCCACATGGTCGAACGTCTCATCATAGACTTTACAAAAAAAAAAAAAAAAAAGAAAAGGAATTGAAAAAGGAGAAAAAATGATTACAAACGGCCTAAAACTTATAATATCTAAAATATCAATTATCAATGGAATATAAAATAAACACGGTTTTGTGCGGGTGCGAGGTCTCAGAGAAAGTAAACCAACCCCACCAAACTTGTCATTACAGGAAGACAACAAACCTTATAAAACTGCATCACTTATACATACCAATAAAAGGAGTCCATTTAAAAGTAGCTCAAAAACTTTCGTATTGAAAAGAAAAGAGGAACTTGGTTGCCTATATCAGGATTTCACATGTGACACCAACCAACAACGACTGACAGACCATCCAGAAGTACCTCAAAAACTCTAAATCGAAAAGAGAAAAAAAGAAGTTGGTTGTTTTTATCAAGATTTCACATGTGATACCAACTAAAAGTGACTAACAAACCATCCAGAAGATTTCACAAGGTTGAACGTTTCATTATGGACCTCACAAGCCCAAAATAAGGAATAAAAGTGAAGCAAAAAAAGAGAAAAACAATTACAAACAACATAAAACTTACAATATCTAAAATTTCAATAATACATGAAACATAAAATAAACATGAACTTGATAAAATAAATATGAATCATCAAATCAACATCCAACAATGACGTTGGTAATCCGCTCTCACAATTGAACCATTTCTGCAACACCTTTGCCATCATGATTGTTACCTTTTTGTGACTTTGCCCCTAGTTGTGGTATAGATTGACCTACGTGAAATTCAATACTTCTGGCGGGACCTGCATGTGATAATCGTCAACCATGCTGAAGTCTACATTTGTTCAAGAATAATGCCGTCAGATGTAGTTGCAGAGCGCTAATGTGACCACCACTTTCTGCACCTATTTTAAAAATGGATTTGTTGGTATACCACTCAGTATGACCCATTTCTTTTCAATTATGTCGTGTAAGGAGTGTCTTTTGTTAAACATAATATGTTATTGAATCTTGTGGAGTATCATTGTAATAACTCCCCAACCCATTTATCACCAATATAAATGGATGTCATGCAAAGAGTTTGATCGATGTATTTTGTTAAACATAATATGTGATTGAATCTTGTAGAGTATCATTGTAGTAACTCCCCAACCCATTTATCACTAATATAAGTGGATGTCATGCAAAGAGTTTGATCGATGTATGAGTTGTAGTATTCATACGAAAAAACTACTGCCGCCGCAATCTTTCTTCGCAGACTTTCTCGTTGTAAGTCCTTGCTAAAGAAGTGCTTTATTCAGACAATATGTGTGAATCAAACACGTCAAAAGAACATCCAAATCAGATTGTTTGTGCTGGAAAGGAAAACATCAAAATCAGATAACTCATGAAACAAACGGAAAAAAACCAAAGTCACTAAACAAGAACACAAAGTCAATTGTCCATAAATAAATATAAATAGTCGACTCGACGATCAAGGGGCATCTTCATGAATATCTGTCTGCAGGTCGGGTCCGATAGAATAAATAGTCGACTCGACGAGCAACTTTAAGGAGTTCCAATAGAATTTCTTTGCAGATGGCACTACTTGCAATATATAGACACGTTTATTACTTCAAACAACTAAGTAGGATAAAGGAAAAATAAGTCTTCAATGGATAGGTTATTACGTCCAATGTCTCAGTCTGCCAATTCTCCGAAGCATCAATAATCCGTTTGATTGGATTTCAACCCAAGCCCATGGATTCCCGTTTTAGTTCCTTCCATAATTTCCAGTCATTTTTCAACTGATCATACTTGTTCTTAAATTGTCACATATCGTACTCCCTGTCATTTCCTTAAATTTCTTCATAATATTATGCTACATTTCTTTGTTAAAATAGGTAGTAAGTCTATTTTCTAGCTAAACCTCATTAAGACAAGTCACAGAATATGTGTGTGACTTCCCTATCCCATATGTTTGATGAACTGATTTCTTTAATTTTAACCATTGCGTAATTGCGTTACTAAATAAAGAAATGGGAAAACATTAATATTTTGGATCAACTAGAGAATATACATTAGCCATCATCCAACCCCAGCACATCCACAACCCAACCCCCATCACATTCACCTCCAATCCCCAACATAACCACTACTAATTCCTAGCACACCCACCACCCCACCCTAGCACACCCACCACTCCATCGCATCCACCACCAGTCCTAGCACATCCACCACCAGTCCCCAACACATCCACCACCCCACCCCCAACACAACCACCACCATACCCCCAACATAGTCAACACTCCGCCCTAAGCACAACCACTACTAAAATCTCATCACATCCAACACCCCACCCCTAACACATATAACACCAATCCCCAACACTGCCACCACCTCACCTCCAGCACATCCACCACCCCACCTCCATCACATCCAACACAACCAACCACAATCCACATCACAGATAGCCACACACACACCCACAACCCACATCACACACAACCACACACCCACAACCCACATCACACACAACCACACACACCCACAATCCCAAAACAGCCACCACCCAACCACAACCCCACACAACGCAGCCACACCCATACCCACAACCACAACACAAAACACCCAACTTCAACCCAACCCAACACAACACACACCCCTAAACAACCACCATATAGATACCCACAACCACAACCACAACCACAACACAGAACAGGCAAGGCCAACCACAACCCACATCACACATAGCCGCACATACAACCACAACACCAACATAGCCACCACCCAACCGCAGTCCAACACAACACACACACCCAACTGCAACCCGCATTACACACACACCCACAACCCCAACACATCCACCACCTAACCACAACCCCGCATAATACAACCACATACACACCCACAACAACACAAAATACCCAACCGAAACCCAAAACAACACACACACTCCCCTAAACAACCACCATATAGATGCCCACAACTACAACTCATAACACCAAAGGCTAACCACAACCCGCATCACACACAACCACACACACACCCATAGCCCCAACACAGCCACCACCCAACCACAGTTCAACACAACACACACACCCAACCCCAACCCACATCACACAGCCACACATACACCCACGACCCCAACACAACCGCCACCCAACCACAGCCCCACACAATACACAACCAGACACACCCACAACAATAACACAGAGCACCCAACCACAACCGCCACCCAACCACAGCCCCACACAATACACAACCAAACACACCCACAACAATAACACAGAGCACCCAACCACAACCCAACACAACACCCAAACCCCTAAACAACCACCATATAAATGCCCACAACCACAATATAAAGCCCCCAAGGTCAACCACAACCCACATCACACATAACCGCACACACATCACAGCCAAATACATCAGAATTATATGCTAGGCTTGCAAATCTTAAGCCGCTCCTCTCATTCACCCCATGCATATAAACATGAAGAAAATATAACACCACAATCATAGCAACACAACAAGCCAATCTATCAGAATATCGCGTAAAGCCACATGACACAAAAACACATTCACCCCAATTCACTTTCATCCATTTGCTAAATTATCCAAAAATAAAAAAATAGCATAAAGAAAGCCATTTCATCTAAAAAACACAGAGATTATCATTCCATAAAAAAATCACCACAAATTGCATAATGAAAGACATTCCATTGAAATTACTTAAAAAACATAGTAACCAGAGGCCAGAGAAAGGAGGAAGAGGTGAAAGAAACCACTAATCATGAGATATGAGCATTCGAGGGAAGGGCAGAACGGGGGTTGTGCGAGGAACGAAGGGCCAGTGGGTAATAACGTTTGTAAGAATGTGGGCCGTGGGTTGATCCCCTGACCGCGTTTTTTAAAAAACTTAAACGCCGATTTCGGGTAAGCAGGAAAAACACACTAAACAAACGCCTTGGATGTGTTTTCAAAACGCAAACACACCAAATAAGCTGCCCCAAATGGGGCCTAAATAAGCGAAATTTAGAATTTTCAGATATATATGCTCCTTTCTGAGTTGCCTCTACCGAGAGAGGTCTAGCATGTCGAAGATGAGGCTCTTTTGTGTTGCTTCTAGAAGATTATATGAAGTTATTTAAATATTAGATTCAGTTCAGCAGTGTACCCACCAATAGAAGGCCAGACATACATGATGAACCACCATTTTGGAAATTATTTTTATCAGCATGGTTTGGAAGAAATTCTTCATTGTGATTTAGGACCTACCAGAGAAGATGTCTCTACTGATTGATTATTTTTGAGAGTAGCGCAACCTACCACAGATTTTGTCCTAGAATTGATTTCTTCTCACATACTTGTTTATCATATACATCTAGCGGAGCACGAGAAGTGGGAGGAGCAGTTTATAGATGTAGTGACTCTAGACTTGATTCATGAGAACTCGTTTATCTGCTGTGCCAGCTTAGATTACGTCGAAAGAGGATGAATATTTATTCTATCAGAATGTGTTTTGGAATGCCAACACTTATAAGATTGACTTACTGATAGATTTCAACAGCTCAACCATCTTTAACATGTCTGACTTGATTCCACAGTCCAAGGAAACAAAAGCTTTGACCGATGAGGTGGAAAGTCCCCTAACCTCAACAGATTGATTCGAAAGAGCTTTGATATGGAATCGGGATGCAAGTCGCGTAACTCCTGTGATCGCGTGAGATGGAGAGGTGGCCTTAATCAATCATGATTTGCTTTTTTATGCATTATTTTAGTTTATCCTTCATTCATTTTTAGTTTTTCTTATGTATGTGTTGTATTAGTGTTTTTAATTCAATTTTTGTGTGTTTTGCTTTAGGATTGCTACCAATGTCTCTTCTTCTCTTTGAGGGCTGTATCATAGGGTTCTAGGTTGTGCTTCGACAGTATTTTGGTCTCCAGGTGGTATTTATCCTTCCCCAACTCCTCTGCATCCCTCCTATTTCATTGCCACACATTCCTTCTCGCTGCATGGACAATCGCCCTTTTGTTGTTTTCCTACTGTTCCACTCTTTTCCCCGCTACCCCTACCTAGGACAACCTTTCTTTGCCTGTTCGGCAGTCCACCACAACCTCCATCACTGTTCCAACCCTCATCTTCGTTGCCACTGCTGTTCTAGCCCTCCCCTTATGTTGTCATATCTTGGGCAGCAGTGCGGCAGTGCCAGTTGAATATCTATCACATACTTGCTGTGGGGAGCCCAAGAAGCTATTGCCTTGCTGTTTTTAGCTCGCCAATCCACTCGTCCACCATCCCAACACCTTTCAAATCCTCGTCGATCACCACCACCCCTCCGAGATCTACCTTGTTTGAGTTTTTATGTCATATATGTTGTTATTTTAGATTTTTGGATGTTATGTATATGTATTTTTTCTTTCAGTCTCCTGTTTGAGTAATATGATGCAATGTGGCACTTGAAGCACTTTCTAGCTAAAGGCGGATTTGAGGGTTTTGGCTCTATCTTTTCTCCACTATGAATTAGTTTTTTCTCAGGTGTGGTCAGCTTGGATGTTCCACTAGGCGTACTTTTATTGCCTGATCCGATGATTAAACTTTGTTTTTCTCTCAACCTCTGAGCTGGGACTTGGATATCTGATAATGTTTAATAAGGCTGTAACTTAACATTTTGCTGATAGATCTCAATCTTAGATATCGAGCTATGGTATTCTCCTCGGGTTCTAGTAGCTTACACTTCAACATAAGCTGTTCGAACTCAGCTGTGTATTCCTCAGATAGAGATCTTTCTGTTGTAAGAGGTAAATGCTCAATAACACATCTTGCCAGTAATATGCTAGTAAGTACATGCGCCGCATCCCTCGTTTCAGGAGCAGACAATGATTTTACTTTTCCCCTCATGCTAGCGTAAGCATTTCAAGTTTTTTCACCATAAAGAAGCATTCTTCCTTGATAGCAGTTAGCTTAACTCTTATATCAAGTAGAACAGTCTTTCACTCGAAGACTTGTTCTACTATCTGGAGTCACTCAATGAACTGGTTTGGATCCATGTGAACGTTAAAATTTGACAAGCCAATCTTCACTCTAGAATTCCGACTTGTTCTTTTTATGCTAAACCAAATTTTTAGGCTTTGATTCATCATTTACAATTGCCCGGTGAGAGGGATTTACTTCATCCTCTCGATTTGGCAAGTCACCATTGTGGCTATGGGTGACTTTTTTAAATTGTCTTCTCTCAAATGTTGCAAGCATTTGTTGTAGTTGAAAGATTTTTTGTTTCATATTTTCCATTGTAAGCTCTGACATCTCTTTGTAGATTTCTCTTAGGCCGCATTTTGTCATTTTCTCTTGATGAAGGTTTCAAAGGGTGCAGGATTTTTAGATAAAAGGTTGGTTGAAGTTTAGGATTTTGGTGGTAGGTTTCAGGGCAAATTTTCGGTCGAGGTAGCAAGGTTGAATTTTTAAAATTTCAGGTTAAGATTAGGAATTGTGGCAGTAATGGATAGAGTATGGTAGGGATATATATATATATATATATATATATATTGCTCCAGGATTAATTTTGCAATAATTACAATATAATAGTACTGCAATTATCAAAATGCAACATAATTAAATATAGAAAATAACACAGACTACAATAGGGAAAATTTCCACACTTTTGAGTTGACCAATTCCTTTATATTTGCTTTAGATTTGCAATTATTTTCTTTTGATAGCTTTTGGATCATGTTGGGGTTCATCGTTAAATTTTGTCTGTCGGATTGAGATTCTCTTTTTGGATGGTTGTAATTTGTAAATTTTCTCATATTTTAGGTACCTCGTCACTATCCAATGATGCTTGTCATCTTCCTGCATATGATCTTCTTCAAATAATTTAACAAATTGATGCTATTGTCTTTCTTTGATTTTCTCAGTGGATTCATTTGAATTTCCTCCTAATTGCTAACAAAGATTTTTAAACCAGAATTCTCTAGTTTGATTTTTAGGCAAACTTGCTGTATTAATGAAAATAACTTCTTCTTTGATTTGGATGGTTGACCACCATTTTGTTGAATAATTTATGTATAAATATTTACGATTTAAAACATCATTTTAGATTTCAAGGTTCCATGACCAAATACATAGAATATGACATTGAATGAAAAAATATAAATCTGATTGTCCGTTTATTTAAATATCGTCTGGGATTTTAGATATATTTGGAGAAGATTCAACCTAATGAGAATATGTATCTTTGATTGGAGGTGGTAGAATTTGAGCTACTGCACCACAATTATCCCATAATTGATAAAACCATTGAAGAATATTGTTAGATAGAATTTCAAGCATCATTATAAATATTCAAGAGTGTTTTTATATAAGATTAATAACAAGAAATGCCTTGTGCATAACTTCAACATAAGTCCAATAGTTAAACGAAATGTTTTTTTTGATTTGAGATCCGAGATGTTTATATTCTATATTTTTGATCTGGTGTGGAGTAAGTTCCAAATCTTTATGATTAATTATTTTGTGAATTGTGGCTTTACTATAAGCAATCAATTTGTTTTGTTCACCATATCTGTGTTGGATTTCAATACATTTGAGGGAGATAATGATAGCTTCATACCTATTTCGATCATAAAAGTATTCTCTCGGATTTTTTTTTTCTAAGATAGCGTTCAAGGATTGCCCATGAAGATGCAAGATGATAATCATCACCATTGATTTCTAAAATATGAGAAACAACAACTTTAGTGTAAATTGAAGATTCATATTCAGATTCTAAAATTTCAGAAAATGATTCAAGAGACAATTTTTGGTCAGCAGAGGAAGAAGGTTGAGAGGGAGTGTTTGGATCAACATAAAGATATTTACTAAGATTTTTGCGGGGAGGATTACTGCCATGACCTCTTCCCCTCCCCGAATAAAAAAGTTACCATGATTTGGAGTGATCATGGGACCCTTCCCTTTGGGGGTGATCCACCCTAGGAATGCTTGCAAAAATTCACGAGTTAAAAATTAGGGAAGGAGTTAGGGTCTGTTTGGGGCAGCTTATTTGGTGCGGTGGCGTTTTGAAAACACACCTGACCTGTTTGGATAAACTGCGTTTTGACAGCTTATGCATTTTCAAAATGTAGAAAACCACGTTTTCAAACCGCACCTATCTAGGTGCAGTGGGAGCTTATTGACAACGGTTTGACTTTTTTAAAAAAATAAAAATTTTGTAATGGCCACCACAACTAACTTATTAGCAGATTATTTTTAATCAGCTTATCAGCAGATTATTCAATAAGCTACAACTGCCCCAAAATCAACTACAGATAGTTGGGCTTGCTAGGATGCAATGATTTGTTTGGATGTAAGACTTTTAACATCTTTAAGAATGATAGATTTGCGGCATTAAAACGATATGTAACAAAAACTTAATATTTAATAATTCTTCTTGAAATGTAAAAATGGATTTAGCTTTAACAAGCACTTCTAACTTGATAGTAGAGTATTTTGATTGAGTTAAGTTTCATTCACTGTAGGTGAATTGAACAAGTTCTTCTTTGGAGGAAGGTTATAATTTTTGCCTTAAAATTCCACCATATCCAATATTTGATGCATCAGTTTTAACAATTTTAAAACTAGCTGGATCAACGAGATAGATATAGGGTAGATTTTTAACTTTAGGTTTAATTTTTTGAACAACAGTAGTATGAATAGGGGATTAAGTTGGAGGGTTTTTCTAAGTCAATAAATAAGTGGTGCGACGTCTAAAGCAATATTTTTATAAAAATCAATACCATAATTTAAAACACCTAAAAATCACTGTAGTTGCTTTTATCAATTATTTCGTCTGGAAATTTATTAGCAAATTTAATGTTGCGATGACTTGGTACTATATTAAAAATTAAAATATTATATCTTAAGAATCTGATTTCACTTTGAAATATTTTAGTTTTGGATGCTGAAATAACTAGTCCATTGTTCTTAGCGACTTATTTAATAGTATTCAGATGTTTAATTTGTTGTTCAATATTATTGGAGAAAATTAAGACACCATCAATATAAACGATAATAACTTTGGAATAAGGATTAAAAATATCATTCATAATATTTTGAAATTCAGAGGGGGCATTTTTAAGTCCATATGAAATTACATTTCATTCACAATGTCCAAATATTATAATAAAAATAGTTTCATACGATCTGTTTCTTTTATTTGAATTTGCCAATAACTGGATTTAATATCAAATTTAGAAAAGAGATTTGCATTATTTAAACGATTTAATAAATCTTTTTTATTTAAGATTGAATGTTTTATTCATTTAAGTACTTTATTAAGAGATTTATAATTAATAACGAGTATTGATTTTTTTTATTTCTTTCTTTGCATCATTTTTGATATAAAATGTTGTACAGCTCCACAGAGAATAAGATTTTCTGATAATCTTTTTCAATTTTGCAAAACTTAAGATAATGTTGGTTCATTTGGCATGACTTAGCTTTAGTTAGAATATCCTTCTCATTAAAGTTGTTTTTATAAGGTAATTCTACTCGATGGATTTTTTGTTCTCAAAAGCAATTTTTTTTTTGTATTTTTTGTAAAACCTTATTTATTTGGTTTTGAATTTTCTCATTTTGAAGTTCTTTTTTATCTCTTTTAATATTAATTTCTTCTTGTAAGGAATTAATATGAAACTTTTTTTTGCTTGATTCTATTAATTTCATTAATAGTAATCTTATTTAGATTAGTAATAAACTGATACTTTATTAATGTAAGAAAATTTTCAGAAATAATTCTTGATAAAGTAGTTTTTATGGGCATTATTTGATTTAGGAAGGGAGTTCGAGGCAAATTTTAACTAATAAAAATGTGTAAGAGTACAGTATTCATCTTTACATATTGCTGCATTAGATAATTTATATTTAATTTCCATTCCATTACCACTAGGTGATGTCAATTTATGATTGGTTTTTTCAAAATACTTAGAAGAAACAATACATGGTTGAATACAGTTCATTTCAGCTCCAGAGTCAACTAAAGCTATGAGCGAAGGAAATATATATTCTTATTTAATAATTAGTTTTGTAGAGATGAACCATTTTTGCATTATAGCCTTTTGAATGGAATTTAACATTTCAGGATTATTAAGTAAATCGATTTTATTTCTGCTGGGGAAGGACTCTTCTTCTTTTGTTCATTAGTAATTTCAAGGCCTATTAATCTGCGATTCATTTCTTGTTGGGAATAATTTATTTAACTATTTTTTTCTTTAAGATTATTAATTCCATTTTTAGGTTTGATATGTTTGTTTGTGAGGACGTATGTTTTTCTGACATACGACTATAAACATCCTTCATGATATATATTGGAAATTTATCTAAAGTGTGTTTTTTCTTTTGTTCCTTTAAAATATCCAATATTTTTTGTTTAGTTTTTGAATTAGAAACATTAGTTAATATTTTATTTAGTTGATCCTTTTGCTCATCTGATAAAATGAATAAAGCTTACATTTTAATAATGGATTTATAATAATTTCTTGAAATAGGATTAGAGGTATAATCTCTTTTACTATAAGAACTTTTAGATTTAGAATAATCTCACAATACTTTCATTAAACTTTTTTTAATCCTTCATCAATTTGTAATTCATTTAACTTTTTTCTTAAAGGACATTTATTAGAATAATGCCTAAATTTTCCGCATCGATAACACTTCATGTCTTTGTTTTTACGTTTCTTTCTTTTCAACATTCTTAGAAGAGGAAGGAATATCTCCTTGGGAAGATATTTTAAAGTTATTTTTATGTCGTTCATATCATTTTCTATAATGTTAAATTTATTAAATTTCTTTTTGTTAACTATTTGATTTATAATTTTCTTTAAAAGGGGATTCTTAACATGCAAATTGCTTACATAATTTTTCTAATTGCTTTTTTTCTAGGATTCTCTCTTTTATGTTGTATATTAAGTTTAATATCAAAGCATAGTTCAAGACCAATCCGAATACATAAATTAATAATTTTGTTGTAAGTGAGATGTTGATAATAGTATGTGTTTCCTAATTTCTAAGAGTTTTCTTAACTCTTTCTGCAAATAAATTAGGAAGTCATTCGATAAACTTTTGTTTCCAATAATTATGATTAGTTTTAGGTAATTACACTTCCAAGAAAAATATTTTTTTGCCACCTAAAATGTGTAAGAGTAGGACATCTTAGTTTCTGTAATAATCATCTAATTTGTTCTCCTCGATCTTCATATGTTCCAGGAAAATATTCTAAGATTAATAACTAAATGATAAACAACTTTAGCATTTGGAAGAGTGACAACTTCTAATTTTGTTTCACTTAAAAGATCTTGTTTTTGTTCTTCTGCCATAAAGTTGTCCCACTAGCATTTTAGGATTGCGGTAAATCTGCAAGTGATCATTCTAGCTACTTTAGGAGCCGTATTTTTCCTAGATTGTGCTGCAGTAGCATATATTAACATTGTATGGATGGTTTCTCTAATTTGTTGATCAGATACTCTATCCATATTCCATTCATTTACTTGGGAAGCATCATATTGATGTTGGTATTTTGAAACTTCTTCTTCGCGGAGAATATCCTTAGGAGTGGGTCTATTATAATAATAACAGTTTAATGGTTTTCTATGGTATTTTAGTTTATTAATTTCTAAAGATGGTTGAATTTGAAGAGTATTAAAGGAATTTTGAAGTTTTTCTATTTTGTCTTCTGAGATTGAGTTTTTGGAAATTTAAGAGTAAGATATTTCATCTAATGATTATAATATCATATTTAATTTTTTGCGCTAATTCTTCAACATCTTTTTTGCTTAGCCTAAAATTTTAAATAAATGAAGTTTTTGGTTGGATTGCTGGATTTTTTATGATAATAGGTTTAGCAATGTAATTAGTTTCTTTTACAAGTTCTTTTGAATTAGGAATTTCATATTTTGTTATTTTTATAATTTATTGTTGTATTTGATCATTTTAATTTTCTAGTTGATTAAGATGGTCTTAAGATAATTTGTAGCATGCTATTAGTGAAATTTAATAGTTTAATAAATATAATAAACTCTTCTAATGCTTAGGTTTTAGTATTTCTTTTTCCAAATGCAGCTAGTTCTAAGTTTTCATTATTTATATTAACACTTAATTTTGTCGGAGGATAGGTAGAACTAACTGATTCTTCCTGATTAACTTTTCATGTTCTGGTTATCTTGTTAAGTTTTAAATTTTTTTATGTATTCTTTTGTAGAACAATTGACAAATGAAATTTTAGTTTTTTCGTTTTGATTTATTTTAGTCATATATATAAAATAAGCATTAGAAAATTCTTCTCTTTCATGTTCTGATAGATTTTTTTCTATACCATTTTCTGAAATTAAAATATTTAGGAGATAAATAATTGTGGATAACAATGACACGAGCTATACTTCCTATTTCGTAATTCATTTAAAATTAAAGTTAATTGTTGAAGGGGTAGGAGAGGAATGATCTTTTATCAAATGTATAATTGGATGTGAATTTAATTGGACATTGGTTATATGTTCGTTAATTATGACTTCATTTATCATTATTTCAAAGATTGATACAGAAGATGAAGGAATATGAGGCGACGATAAAGATATTCTAGCTAGAGATATCAATCTCCTAGGGTTAAATCTTACTTCAACTTCTCCGTATGTGTTTTGAATGATTTGATCTATTTCTTGATTAATGATTCGTTTAGGATTAACTCCCGAAGGTATCATCCATGTCACTTCTTTCCATTTGATAACTCTATTTGTTGCTATATTAGAAAAAGTAAATTAGTTTCTATTAAAGTAGTTCTATCTATAGGTTGAGTTAAATTCTCTTTATGTTAGGACATAACATATTCATTAGTTTAAAATGGATTCTATATATTGGGCGATTATTTCAGATCCTGATAAAAAATCATAACCATGCATTTGAATTCATTTGCTACTTCAAACAAATTTATTTGTTAAAGATAAGCTTAAATTTGGATATGTATTAAAATAAACTGGAACATGACAAAAATTTATTTCCAAAACTCCCATTAAAGATTGAGCTCAATTTAGACATCTTACATCTCTTAAGAAGGCTAGGATTGAAGCATTTAATCTTCTTAAGGTTATAGGTTTGAATTCTATTTGAATTATTTCTATATGAATATATTTATAAACTCGAAAATAAGTATTTAGATATTCTCTAGAAAATAATGGTATGACTTTTTCAGTTATGTCTATATTGATTGCTTGTTCTACAGTTTTGATAAATGATTTTTTTAAAATCAAAAGTTTCGATTTGTATAATATAGATTTTTTTGTTTTAGGAATTATTCATTTTTTAGGATTTGCTTCATTTAAAGGATATTCAGTGACTTCAACATTTTTTTTTTCATTTTTTATAGAATATGAAGTTGATAAAATAGAATTAAAACGAGAACTAGATGCCATGTGAAAGCATAAAAGACTCATATAAATAGATGTAAAATAAATTTAAAGCAATACATACATTATCTTAGTAGAAATTTAAGTCTAAAATAAATTATAAGTTTTTATCAAAGTTTCTAAATAATTGAAGATAACATCGGCAACAACGTTCATAACATACTTTGAAAAAGTACAATGGCCAAACGATCTTAAGTATTCAAAAATTTTAAGAAACTTATAATTTACATCATATGCTGTACTAAACTAATGAAGGATTTAATTAGTTTATCAATATACACAGTCAATTATAGAGCTCAGAACAACTCAACCTGACTTCAAGTATGTGTGTGTGTGTGAATTTAGATTTGGTATACGAAAGACAAAATTGGGCTATGATTTTAGATGATATTGTTCTAAAACTCTTAGGTTTTTGAGAAGAGCATTTAGAGTGTAGGCGGTTGTGGAATAATAAAGTAAAGATATGTGTAGGGTCGATGGTGTTTGGATGGGAATAAGTAATGAAATTTGTTTTCGGACAACGGTTTGAGTTGTTCAATGGCTAACTCTGTTGAAAACAATGAGGTGGGCAACGAAACAACGTGGTATAGACAACAAGAAGGCTCAAAACTGTTCTCGAGCAAGCTAGATACATACCACTTGCAAAGGGAAAATGATACAACACCATTAGGTATGAACCAAAGGTTACAATGTCCAAAGTACTCAATCAAGAAGAATTTTGAAAAAAAGAGGAAATAGCAAGATGTAAATAATCCACCCATAGAAAATAACCTAATTAGAAATAGGAAAATACAACAACAACAAAGCCTTAATCCACATGAATCCTTTTTCTCCATTGCGTCCTATTTAGTGTCATATTTTCATGTAGTTCTAATAAATTAAGATCAATTTTTATACAATAAGCCCAAGTTATCCTAGGTCTACCTCTGCCTTTCTTAACATAAGATCTACTCTCCTAATCGAATCATCAGATGGTCGACGTTTAATATGACCAAAACATCTAAGACGACTCTCTCTAATTGCTGGTCCCAAGTCCGAATATGAAAAGTGGAGAGTTGTGTTAGGTAGTCGACAACCAGTGTAAAAATTATAAAAAAAAAATCATAACATGAATCCTTTTGAACATTGTGTAATTAGAAATACGAAAATATGAGAAAAAAATTAAAGTAGGAAAAGAAAAGCAAATTATTGATAGTCTACAGCGTCCTATTCTGAATCAATTTTGGGGTCATCTGCGATTCCATAGAACCCAAAGATCGCAAAATCCTATTGAAACGGGATCGCAGGATCCTAGAAGTAATGCTCCCACATCATTAAAAATCGTTCGTCTTACGTGTAATAACCAATTCAAAACTCTACAACTTAGTAATGGATTATAGAGAAACATAGGAATAAAAAAGTCAAAGTGGCTTCAACCTTTTGTTTGTGCTAATAGAGCCAAGGAACTGCTTTTGGGCTTGACTTGTTGGCGCTAAACAAACTGCCTTCTTCCATTGCTTAATGCTACAATAGATCCGCTTGTATATTCCGATTGCCCTTGAGACTTTTTGGGATTGCTTTGCTCCATTCCTGGACACGACTAGGATGCCAAAATAGAACTTGAAAGTTATGTTTTTCATGTTTGCAAATAAGTCCTTTAGGCGGGAGCTTACCGCTTGCGGTACTGTAGCTACTACAGTACCGCTGACGCTTTATTGTAGCCACTAAGCTCTAATGACGTGTTACTATAGATGCTGCAGTAACCGCGGTCCCTCTTTAATCCCTTTCCTGATGCTTGCTCATTATAATTCTTTTTCTTTCTACTACTTTACTGTTCCTCTCTTTGCCTATTATATCTCTTTCCCATACCACTCTTTATATATTTTATCTACTAATATCCTCTTTATATAAGGGGTGTTTTCTGAGGTTAGGAGGAGGTTTTATGATGAAAAAATTGTGAGTGCTGCATTTAAGGCGTTCTTCCCCTCCAGGGGCTGTATCCGACGACGAGAAGGTGCTTCAACTATAACTTATTTGAGGTGGTAACCGTCTCCAAGGGTCTAGGTTGTGCTCCGATTATAGCTCAACCCCGAAGAGACATTTATCTTTCTGCAGCCCTCTCTCCCTTGTAGTCCAATAGTCGCCAACTTGTTGCCCTCTCTCCGGCTCGCCTTCAACAGGTTGCCAACCCGCCACACTTTCCCACAGGCTGCCAGCTTATTATTCTCCTACGACTCACCTCCAACATCCCGCCAGTCAACCCCTATGCTCTTCAGTAGTCGTTTATTTGCTACTCCCCCTTCCCTATAGTCAAACTTGCAATCCCTTCCCTTGTTTTCCTACTCCGACCCTAGTTCCCCCTCGCTGTTACAACCAATATTTCCACGTGCATCCCTTTCCCTTATTTTCTTAGCCTTCCCTTGTTATTCTTGTTGTTATTTAATGTTGTAAGAGTCTCGTTTGTACCCTTTTGAATTCAATAATAATAATTGTGTTCTTTCGTGGTGGTGTCGGTCAACTTTTTAGAAATTTAAAAATATGAATATAAAAATAATTTTTGAGATTTAATTTAAAATAATAGATATATAGTTTGAGTTTTGAAAGTAGTATGTTTTAATTTTTGAAAAAAAATGAGATCAAATAGATCTCATCAGTCTAATAGTTTGCATAATCGTGCTCGATACTGCGAATACTACACCTTCCTGAAAGATAAGTGTAGACCTCGGTGATAGACCAAATCCTGCAAACTAAGAGATTTGTGACATCCGTTTGGTCTGTGAACCTTTTATGTGTGACCGACAAGTTCCCCTATCTAATAAAAAAATTAAATAAGGTTTATTTTACCTGGGTTTCAAGTTCCTTATATAGGCAAACCCCTATTGTTAATTATATCTCAAATGACTGGAGTCACTTGAGAAAACTCTCGATAATAATCAGAGATACTAGTCTTCAAGATTTCAAAGTTTAGGTTTTCACGATAGGACGTGAAAAGACAAATGAGAGTGGCTCAAATATGAAAAGTTATTTCAAGTGTCCAAAGGAAGGAACATGTAGGGGATGTCATAGATCCTGAGGAGAAACCTCTGTGGCTTCCCAGACTATCCTATTGTGTGGCTGTGTTTTGGAGAAGATGTTATTTGAGTGTTTAATTCTGTCAATTTTATTATTTGAGACTTACACTTGCATAATAACTGATAATGCAAATATCCGCAGAGATAAGAGGTTTTACGTCGTTCTTGACAACAACTTCGGAATCTAAGGTGAATTAGGACTTACGCCGCACAACATGGTTGTGTAGGGGCCTAAAAGAGAGTGAGGATTTAGGTCGCTCTAGGCGAGCTATCTCGAAGTCCTATGGGTTGTTTAAACTGGAAAGTTTAGTTGGTGTAGACTCATTTTGCTGTTGTAGAATGACGACCACCTCTACCTGTAGTCCGCTTCAAACTCCATGTTGTGCTGCCCTCGAAGTTGCTCCAAATTCCTTGTTGACGCGATAGCTCCAGAGTTTAAGTGTTTGAGATTGTTGATTTATGTTTCACAGTTTTTGTATCAATGTTTGGTTTTGTTTTATTTCGGTTTTGATTTTACATGCAGAATAAGCAAATTGCAATTAAATAGAAGGTACTTTGAGAAGTAAAATACGTAAAATGCTATAGATAAACTGTAAAAGTGCACCTGGGCATTTGCTGCTATTGCGTGATTAATATTGCGAGCGTAGTATGACTTGCGACAGATTTAAATAAACTCGCAAGAAAAAAAAACAAGGAGAGAAAAACCAGCACAAAAGTCAGAAAAATAAGTCGTAAAAATCACGAGCAAAAGAAACCCTTAGCCATAAATGAAAGATCAAGACTGCGTGTAAGATATTGGTAAAAGTGGCGGGCTCAGAGTTGGACTGTGTGCTTTTCGATCTTGAACAAAAGTTACCAGCCCGAAAATCTACAGAAGACAGCTTTTAACCTCAATCCAAGTAACTATTCGTGGATCTTTATAAATTTTCATAGAAAAATTTTTTGATTTTTCATGCAAAAGTTGTTCAACAAATCATTATGAAGAAAACTTCTTAACAACAAAAAAAAATTTTTATTATATTTGTAAAAATATTATAAAAAGGTATAGACCACAGACGAGACACACTAAAAACACGAGAAAAACACACAAAACAAAAAAATAGCGGGCAAAAAAACGACAAAAAAAACCCAAAAAGAATAACGGAGAACACCCCCTCCCCCATAGAAAAGATCTGAGAGAGAGAGACAATACTAAAATATCCACATCACATACCCCGCGTAAAAACACACAAAAAAAATCGCCACAGCACCCGCCCCGCAGACAACATATATATACCACACCAAAAGGCCACATATGGGGCGAAAACAAATCCCCAAAAGCGAGAAGAAAATGAGAATAAAATACAAAAGCAAAAACCCCGGCACAGGGGGTCACAGTAGAGGAAAACACAGCGCGAAAAGCACAGTGGCGATAAAAACACAAAAACAAAAAACACCTCGCGGCACACCCACATCTAGAGCCTCAAAAACAGTGTGAAAAACAGACAAAAGCCAAAATTTCACAATATATACAAAAAAAAGAGGGAGAAAAACGTACACAAAAGATACGCCCAAAAATAGAAAAACCCTACACAAAAAAAGGGGGAGAAAAACTCACACAAAAGGTGCGCCCAAAAAATAAAAAAAACCCGCGCGAAAAAAAGAGAGACAAAAGCTCACACAGAGGGTGCGCCCAAAAAATAAAAGACACACACACAGAAAAAGAGAGAGAAGAGCTCACACAGAGGGCGCGCATAAAAAATAGAAAAACCACACACTAGAGCGCGTATAAAAAGAGATAAAAAGTGCTCCCCCCAAAAAAAAGTGTTCCACAACTAATCCTCAAATATTTCTAAGTGTCTTCCAAATAATTAAATTAGAAATTCCCATTTTTTTGACTTAACCATTTAAAAATAAATAAAACGAAAGAAGGCGGCCGACCCACCTCCAAAACTAGTAAAGCTGAAAGGGGGAAAACAACAAGTGAATCGACCTAGAAAAAATGTTTAAATGATAATTAAATGAAACCCAAAACAGTAAATAAAGCTCTCCAAATCGGGCCTCAAAACAGTAAATAGAGTTATCAAAATCCAATCCCAAAACAGTAAACAAAGTTATCAAACTCAAACTTAAAACAGTAGACAAAACTCTCAAAATCAGCTTTGAAATAGTGCCAAAAATGATGCCCAAACAGTGTTAAAATCATGTCAGAATTAGCCCACAAAATGCTCCAAACAACACTTAACAAATAATATCAAATAACTCTCACAACACCCCAAAAGTTCTCACAGCATTTTTAACACCTCCAAACAGTAATTTACAGTACTTGTAAGCTCCCTACAACAGCCCAAACTACAATTTCAGCACACAAACATTAATTTCAAGTTTCCTACAGCACCTAAACGTTAATTCCAACACTTGTAACCTACCTCAAGCGGCTCAAACTACAATTTCAACACCCAAACATTAATTCCAAGCTTCCTACAACACTCAAACGTTAATTCCAAGTTTCCTACAACACCCAAACATTAATTCCAGCACTTGTAAGCTACCTCAAGCGGCTCAAACTACAATTTCAGCACCAAGACATTAATTCCTAGCTTCCTCTTGCACCCAAACGTTAATTCAAAGTTTCCTACAACACCCAAACGTTAATTTCAGCACTTGTAAGCTACCTCAAGCGGCTCACACTACAATTTCAGCACCCAATATCACTCTAAAACACTCCAAATCAGCATTTCTAAAACTTTCAAACCATACCCATTTAAACCGAAGACAACACTTTCAAAACAGCTCTCAAATCAGCCCCTTTTAAAAGCTTCAAACAACATTTTAAAAGCTCAAAGATAGCACATAAAACAACTCCAAACGACATATGTTAAGCCCCAAATCGGCGGAAGTGTAGGGCAAAGAACAGTAAAAACGACAAGCTAGAATGACATCTCGATTCTTCTTCAAGATAACAATAATATCGAACAACCGGCCAAGAAGAATCAAATGAAGCTTCGCCTATGTACTCCACAACTCGTATGCATTTACATTCCTAAACTTTCAGTTTCTACATACATGCACCTTGATTTTTTGTATGAAAATAACTTGCGTTAGATATGTTGATATGTAAGAATTGAATTTTTATATACCGCAAAGATCCTTTTTATCATATCAAAGAAACTCTTAAAATTTGAAATGTAACTTTTCGTGCACAAGGTAGCGTATAGGTAAACAAATTTAAGTTTGGGCGTTAAATTTGTAAATGAAACATAGGTGTGAGATACGTAAACATATAAGAATTCGATGACACGTATGTAAACATTGAAGTTTAGGTATCAGATATGCGCATGTATGAAAATTGTGTGGTACGTATGTGAATTTCCTTAACAAAAATATGTAGGTGTTTGAGAATAGAACACTAAATAGAAACAATCGATGACATGGCTTGCTGTAGCATTATAAAAATGGGCATGTCACGCCAAAACCAAGGGATGAGCTGCCCAACTTTCAAATTCAATGTACTTTGTAAAGTAGTCACACACAATGTTATAAATTCTCAAGAGACAAAATTTATAATGATAAAACACTGCCTAAAGAACATGTGTCATTAAAGGTGCAGAAGGACTAATGAGATTCAATACGATTCACTAAAAAAACCAAAAATAAAATTTATCAAAGTTATGCAACCTATAGTTGATTATATTTTGCATTCAAATGTAAGTAGTTACAAATTCCAAGAAGACAAATCATCAATGCTAGTACAAACCAACATAATTCACCTGCCAAAGTGATGCTGAAATACATGTTACAATGATCCTTATCAGTTTGTGCATGAGCCAATGAATGTCACAAATTTCTTTAATGTCCAAGAAATATAGAAGCGAGCAGTGGCAAACTTGAATTACTCATTTAAAAAAAAATACAGATTGCAAGAATATCATGTCTTTGTCATTTGAGTCAGTTTAAGACGTAATCGAACCAAAAGTACATATACAACCATACCTTCCAGTAGGAATAGAGGCTGAGCAAAGAGAAGTAAAAGAAGTTTGGCTCTGCTTTCGTTGCAATCTCGTCACTGTCTCCTTGCTAACGAGGATCGCTGAAAATTCAATTGGGACGAAAATGGTTTAAGGCAAGAATCGAAAGTAGAGGATGAGAGAGGCGAGCAAGGGTTTTGGTCTTCGGTCGAGGAAGGAAAGCAGGCGTCAAATGCGGGGAGAGTGGAAGCAGGTATCGGTTTTGGCACAGAGGAAGGAGGCGAGGGCTTCAACCTTCGTAGAGAGGAGCGAGGGTTTCTCTCGAGCGAGGAAAAAACAAGGTTTATTTTGAGCGAGGAAGACAGAGGCATGGCAGGCGAGTCTCGAGCGGGGGTCTTTGGCGCGAGAAAGGGAGATCACACGAGGGGGAGGCGAGGCAGACGAGTGCTGGAGAGGGTCTCGAGCATGGCTTCTTCTACGCCAGGAAGAGGGAGGCGAGGCAGGCGAGTCTCGAGCGGGGGTCTTTGCCGCGAGAAAGAGGAGATTGCTTGGTGGGGAATTGAATACTTTCTTTCGATGTAGCTGGCTCAACTAGAAAAGAATAAAAACAGATTATTTTCAATTAATATGAGTTTTAAATGCTCCATTTGAATTTCAAAATTCAAAATTTGAAATTCTGTGAGATGGTGATTAGCCCGAATTGAGCCCGAGTCGAACCTGGGTTGAGCCCGGGCCCGCGACTCGCTTAAAAAATGCGCATTGATTTCCGTGCTATTTGTGCGCCCGCGTAACCCTAGCAATATGGGTGTTCTTTCTGGCTAAAATTGAAGTTCTGGACGCGTCTACGCGATCCGTTTTGTCATCCGGGATTGTCCAGACAAGTTTGCCGATGGTCAGACAAAAAATGCGTCAACTTCGTACGTGGTGTAGCGAGTGCGTTGCTGAGTCACGGAGGGTTAACCTAAGGCCGTCCAATCCTGTAGGAACTCATTTTTGGGCCCTCTACATGTTGGTCATTATCCCTTGCAACTAGAAGTCGAGTGCTTGGAACCACTCTTACGAGTTCTCCTCCAGAATGAGTCAAGAAGTGGCTCGAAGTTCTACGGTTGGTAGGCTCCATTACTAGTCCTATAGGATGGTCAACAAGGGACTCCTAAGGCTAGATTTTGGGTTCTTGGAGTAGGAAACTAAGACCTCACTAAAAATGAGGTCAACAGGTGGTTTGGATTGTTTCCTCCTGTATCATTTGGTGTCAGAGCTAGCCCAACCCGAGTTCTATGTCAGAGTTCTCTAGCATTCGCCCCTACCCAAGCCACCTCACAAAAATTATTCTGCCATAAAAGCTTCAACGGAAGAAGTTGAAGCTCCCCCAATCCTGGGAGACTGATGCGGGAGCTTACCTCTCACGGTACCCTAGCAGCTATGATACTACGGATGCGTTACAGTAACTGCAACCCCCTTTTCTATTTAATCACTTTCTTTTCATTTTTTTTCCTGATGCTTTTCCATTATAATTCCTTTCCTTCATACTTCTTACCTATTGCTCTCCTTACCTATCATATCTTTTTTTTATCCTACTTTTTACCTATTTAATCTTCAAATACCCTTTTTATATAGGTGATGTTGTCTGAGGTTAGGAGGAGGTTTTATTATGCCAGATTTCTGAGTACTGTCTTTGTGGAGTTTTTGTTCTTTTGGGGTTGTATTTGCGAAGAGAAGGTGCTTCAACTATAACTCATTTGAGGTGGTGACAATCTCCAAGGGTCTGGGTGGTGCTCCGGCTATAACTAAACCCCGACGAGACATTTATCTTTTTGCAGCCCCCTCTCCCATGCAATCCAACAGTCGCCAGCTTGCTGCCCTCCCTTTGACTCGCCTTCAACAACTGCTAGCCTTCCTCCACACCTTCAACAACTGCTAGCCTTCAACAACTCACCTCCATCATTGCGCCAATCGACCCCTATGCTTTCCAGCAGTCATTTACTTGCTGCTCCGCCTTTTCTGCAGTCAAACATGCTGTCCCTTCTCATGTTTCCTACTACTGGCCCTAGTTCCCTCTCTTTGCTGCCGCCAACATCCCCATCTGCTACCGTTACCCTTATTGGAGTCTTTATGTTTTGTCTTTATGTTAGTGTTGTTGTTTTTTGTCGTTATTTTATGTCGCAAGAGTCTCGCTTGTATATTTTTGAATTTAGTAATAATAATTATGTTCTTTCATGGTGGTTTGGGTCTTTTTCTCCGGTATCAGTCCTATTCATGATAAAAAAAAGGAATTCAAAATTCCAACTATTTGTTAAATTCAAGGAGAAAGAAATCACCTTATAAATTCAAAGCCAATCTTCTCAGATCCAGATAACCAATCCTTAAATATATGTGAAGGCCAATTCAAAATTGCAGAACTTACTAATGGATTATATAAAAAAAAAAACATAAGATTCAAAAGTCAAAATTAGATTCAACCTTTTATTGGTGCTAATCAAGCCTACGAACGTGCTTTTGGGACTAACTTGTTGGCTCCAAACAGACTGACCTTCCATGTTAAATGCTACGATAGATCTCCTTGGATTTTCTGATTGCCTCTTGGGACTATTAGAGATTGTACTCCATTCCTCGGCATTATCATGATGCCAAAGTGGAACCTTAATTCCATTTGCATATACTGATCAATTTGATTCACTGCAAGGGATTTGATGGTATTGGATCTCACTTCAAGCATTTTTTTGGCGATCTCTTGTTTTTGAAACCACCTTCTAAAATGTGGGAAATGAGTTTTATACCCAAGGGATAGAAGGCCACCTTTAGTTTTGCTTTTTACCTTTAGAAAAAAAAAAAGTTGGTTGATGAATTAGAGGTATTTATTATGATAATAATAAAATTATATAATCAATGTGAAGTAAAAATGAAATATATTGTAGCTCTGACAAATGCAGGAATAGAGTTCTCAAGAACTTATCGTGAAATATGCTTATCTCAACGTAGTCCATACAATGCGACTAACTTTCGGATTTAAGACCCAAATATTTCCAAACACTAAAAGCAAAGTGGCCGCCCTAAATGCAAACTCTTTCTTGTGGAATTGAGTGATGAGTTAGTTTGTCACTCTAGTTCAGAATCATACATTATTTAGTATCCAGAACTTGTTTTCTTTTTAGGTGGATTATTTTTCCCCAGTGATTACTATTTAATAAAATTTTGGGAGAGGATTTATTTATTTCTCATGTGATACATTTCATCTATTTACCATGTGATATTTTACTGACGATGTGTTTTATCTAGTTTATATTGGTTGCTTAGAAAGTAATGGGTTGTCATTTTATTTTTATTTGTTTGCCTTGTTTGCTATGCGATTTATAGTTCCTTAGTCTGTAGTTTACTAGTTTAGTTTGAGACAGCAACTATGAACGTTTCTGTAGTTTACTAGTAATTTAATTTGCCCCTGCAACTGTGCAGGTTTATTTGGCAATGGAAGCTGGTTATGCAGAGAAGGTTTTTGAGCTATGTGACCGGTACTCTCTTGAAGGTTTTGACAAATTAACAGGTATAGAATGTGCTTCAAACTTTAATGCTGCTCCAGTAGTTATCGTATTTTTCAATTTTTCATGATGGATAAACCATATTTATCTTCCACAAGTGAGGAACTATTTGGCCGAATGATGACTTTATTAAATGTTTATAGTAATTATTTTAGTAGTGAATGCTGCTCCAATGGGCATCATGTTTGAGTAGTACTGATTCTTGGTAACCTACTGTGAGTTTTCCTTGTGATTAAAAAACAAGAAACACCTTCCCATTGGTGCTTTTTATTCTCACAAAATTAAACAGGCATACATTATGAGCTGTTTATTACTCCTTGCACCGAATTTACTATTTTTTTGCAGCTTCACGTATTTTTTGCTTTTGCTATGAAAATACGGGATTAATATTAATTGCAGATTCATATATATTATTTTATTCACTTCACTTTTCAGTAATACATAAAAAATATGGTGCATCTAAAATGCTAGCATGCAAATGTATAGTAATTGTATGTTCTCAATATATGGTCAGCAACGAAAGAAATGCTTTGTTTTCTTTTCACAGGAGTTTTGAAAATCTAGATGTTTGGTTAGTAGATAAAAATGAAATGTCAATTTACAATGCTATGTATTTGTAACTCGTTCGATATAGGCAAATTCTATGTACACCACTGTGAAAAGTGTTGCTTGTAAACTTCATCACCTGCTCGCCAGCAGCTGTCACCCACCTCCTGTCGCCCTCTGCGGGCGCCTGCCACCTACCACTGTCTACCTTGATCGCCACTGTCTGCTGCCTTCACCATAGCTACCCGCTGTTGCTCGTCTATCAGCTTTCAATGGCTGCCATGTTTTTGCCACCTAACACTTTGGCTGGATGCTGTCGCCACACCGTCACCTACCAGGAGCCTTCGTGCCTGCCTCCATCCGCTACACATCGCATTTGGCCGCCACCCTCCGAGGTTGCTGCCTTCGTTGATCGTTGTATTTTACATTGAATTTATTTTTTATCAAACCAAATAAGAAAAATGTAGTCCTGCATTTATTTTATATTGAATTAACAACTCCAAAGTATTTTCAAATATAATATATTATTTTTACACTGCATTCGTTTTTAAACAAGCCAAGCAATCCCTTCAAGATATTGATTTAATTTGTTGTGACCCATGTTCATATAATTCTTTCTTAAAAAGAATGAGTATTGTTTAAAGTAAACCGTAAAATAACCAAAATATTTTGTACATGACTCTGTTATAGGGTTCCTAAAAGTGTTTAAGGATTTGATCTGGCTAGGCGATGATTTAGAATGACAAAATGAAGAGAATGTGCAAAGTTGGTGGAGATTGGAAAGGGTAAAGGAGATCCGATTGCTGTCTAGAGGAAAGACAACAAGTAGCGCTGGAAATGAGGATTACTGTGAGGCATAGAAAGTTAAGGGAGATCCACCATCTAATTTGACATGATCTACAACCACACCACTTGTACGAGAAAAAAGTACAACACTCTTTAGGGTAGAAATTATAGAAACAATTTATAAAATACTAAAACAATCTAAAAATTATTAAAATAAAAGTTATCATGTTCATATGTTCCAAAGAAAATTAAGCTTAATAGCTCAAATAAGGTAAGTAGAGACCCTTAAGTAGGGCAGACCAGCCTATGGGGGTTGGGATCGTTTGAATTGGTCCCTCTAGTTTCTTCTTCTTGGGTTTTCTTGGGGGCAGACAATGGGAAAGACTCATGTCATTCTCCCTGAGTAGGGGTGTCTTCACCTTCTTCACTTGAAGCAACTGGATCCTCATAATACCGTGATATATCAATGATATTGAAAGCAATAGAAATGTTATAGTGTCCAAATAGGTTAATTTTATACTCATTGTCATTAGTTCTCTTGACAATCTTGAATGGGCCGTCAACTCTTTGCTTGAGCTTCAAAAAATAACTTGTGTGGAACCTGTCACTTTACAATCTCCTTAAAAACTTGAAATTTTCTAAACTTATTAGCCAACTTCTGGTACTTAGTGTATTATTTGACAGTTTTATTCCTCACTTGTTCATGAAGGGCCAAATCTCTCTTACTATTGCCTCACATTAGTGCTTAGCTCAGTTGTAGAGTA
The DNA here is from genome assembly GCA_003013225.1 of Phalaenopsis aphrodite. Taxonomy (NCBI): domain Eukaryota; kingdom Viridiplantae; phylum Streptophyta; class Magnoliopsida; order Asparagales; family Orchidaceae; genus Phalaenopsis; species Phalaenopsis aphrodite. The sequence continues at coordinate 3,993,560 of NEWO01000009.1, forward strand.
TTGACTCTAGCTCTAATGATGTGGGGGTTTCACTCATATTTAATCTCAAAGAGGTTGTGACCTATAGACTGATTGGTAGAACAATTATAAGCAAACTTGACCAAGGTGAGAACCAAGTTTAACTGTCTGATAGTTTTGTTCAAAAATCATCCGAGTAGGTTACTTAAATTGCAATCCACTGCATCCATCCGTCCATCTTTCTGAGGGTGAGTTGTAGAATTGAGCTGAAGTTTTGTATCAAGCTTATTCCATAGTCATCTAGAAATGACAAAAAATTTCACTTCTCTTTGTGACGTGATAGTCTTTGGGCACACTATGCAGGCAAACAATCTCATTGAAATATAAGTTTGTAACGTGTGAAGCATCAATTTTCTTGTGGCAAGACATAAAGTGTATCATCTTGGAGAAACGATCCACAACTATCATAACTGCCTTTACTGTGTTGTGCCAAACATAAACCCACCACAAAGTCCATATTCATTGTCCATCTATGGTAGTTCTAGAACTTATATCGTTGTATAGAGTATTGTATTTTTCATATGGTCGAGTCTTGGCTGAATGATAGATTCTACACTGGCTTAAATATCTCTTCACATCTCACACCGGTTTAGGCCGATAAAAAGTCTCTTTCACTAAGGAAAGAGTCTTGTCCCTATCCGACCATTCTCCCATTATGACACTCCTATAAAATATACGTGCTGACAAACTTTTAGTATTGCATAATCTATTTTGGAAAAATAGATAACCATTTTATCTGTGATGCTACTCGTACAATTTGTCTTGACAACAAGTCCTTATTTCCTGAAAGTGCTCATCAGTGGTATTCATATCCTTGAACACTTCAAAGTCAATTATTTTAGATTGCATGGTAGTGATCAACAAATGATGTCGTCTCAATGAATTTGCTACGTTATTTTGACTTCCAGCTGTGGGCACAAAATGGAATGAAGAAATAAATTCCACTCAGGAGATATATCTACGCTTTACTTGTTCTAACTATTCAAAAATCTCAAGATCTCTTGATCAATGTAAAGTGTGAACTAACTTAGTCACAAATAAACGATTGAGAGCTCTCACAATGACATAAAATTTTTTATCTTAGGTGGATTATATTTTTACGAAGTCATTTAAACTCTCATTGATGAAGGCAATACATTATCCACCTTGACTCAACTCAACTCCAATTCCCATACTTGAGGTTTCACATTTCATCTCAAATACTTGATTAAAATCTTTCGGCACCAAGTCACACTACACCTGCTTCTAAAACTTATCTCCAATAGGAACACTAATATGTATTTATTCTCAATTAGAACCTCATTATTATTTTTTTCAACCATGATAAAAATTATGTTGGGCATGCTTGTGGGGTAAGTCAACCTATTTCTCATTTAGGTAGACATCAAGTTATCATAATTGCTTTTATCAATGATAAAAATGCACACCTTTTCCTTCACGATGCAATTACTGCGAAAGAAATGTTGAAGCCACTAATTTTCTCCCTTGGGCTCAGTCTGCAAGATTTGTCTAATCACTAAATCTCTCTTGTCGACGGGAAGCGCTTACATTTATCTCTCACATCTTTGTTTTCTTCTCACTGTCAAGTCTTTCAACTATTCACTGCTTAATGAAAAAGATTAGTCTCTTCTTTGGACAATTAGATACTGTGTCAGAAACACACAATTGAGACATTTTTGAGCTAGGTAGGACTTGTGAGTGTTGGATCCACTCACCTCACCACCCTATGTTGTTCTCTCCTCAAGTGGGGTTGGTTCGCGCTTTGGTAGGTCTATCCTTTTTGCTTGACCCAAGGACCGAGAATTTCCTATAGGGTGTGGTAGCTTTTGTGTGATAATATTGCTTCTCCCCTTTCAAAGCTAGGTTTTATACATCAAGAAGCGACCAACACGGTTGCAACTGTACCACATTGTTAATAGATTACTTTAACACTTCAGGACACCTCTCCATAGTGTGCTTTCTTCTGGTTTCACCAATTTATATTTTAGTCTGAGTTGTACAAATTTAGTTGTGTATTCTTCCACAAGTAAATTTTATTGCCGCAAATTATGAAATTTTAAAAACATGTATTGCTAGTAATGTGGAGAGGGTATTTGCACTGCATCTTTCACTTTATAACCTAGATCGTATGGTGATCTTATTCTTCCATATTTGCCTTCGGATGCATTTCATAATTTCTTACCACAAAGAAGCACTTTTCTTAAGTTTAATAGATGTCATTTTAACTCTCATGTCTTGAGGAATATATTTGTATTTAAAGACTCGTTCTACGGTTTGAAGCCATTCAATGAACATGTTTGGATCCATACGACCGTTAAACTCCGACAAGTCAATATTCACCCCAAAGTCATTATCTGTTTTTTGATATTCAATGTCAAATTATTAGGACATTGGTTTTCAATCACTTGAAACTTTTTGGTAGAGGTGCTAAGCTCCTCTGCGCTACCCGATGAGAACCATTATGGCTATGGATGATCTCTCACATTTGTATTCTCTTAAATTCGACAAGCTTATATTGTAGTTAGAGAATTTCCTCCTCATTTTATTATGAGTTCTCGAACACCCCTTTGAGTTTGCCTTATTTGTGACATAATGCTACTTCCTCACTTAAAGGTTTCGGCCTATAGAGGAAGGCTGATTTTAGTATGGCCTAATATGGGGTAGTTTTAGGGTTGGGAGTTAAGAATAGGGTTAGGATTAAGAATGGGTATTTGTTTTGGTAGAGATATTATGTTATGTAGATTTTTAGTTTAGAAGTGGGGAAAATAATCCTAAATATTTAATTTTTTTGGAGTTTTGGATATAATCCAGTCTTTGATATAAAATGACACTGCTTTAGAGTTCCTAGAAGGTACTTGAGGATCAAATCTTATAAAGAGATGTTATAGAATGACAAAAGGAAGAGAATGTGCGAAGTTGGTATAGATTGGAAAGGGACAAAGGAGTTGCACTAAACTTTTGGGGGAAAATAGCATAAACAATGATAACGACGAGACATAGAGGCTAAGGGAGATTCAACACCTTGTCCGAAACAATCTATGGGCACACCACTTGCACGAAAAAAAGATATAACACTTCTTAGGATAGAAACCAGAGAAAATCTTTAAAATGCATAAACCAAAAACGTAGGTCTTCAAAATAGGAGTTAATAACATAATTATATACTTCAACGCAAAATAATCCTAATAATCACATAAATAAGTTAAATAGATTCCCTTAAAAGGGCTTGACCAGCCCATGGGGCGGATAGCAGGAGATGGTGGAAAATTTGTTGGGCTAATTTCTCCTTCTCAGATCCCTCTTTTGGAGAGGTGTTTTTTTGGGGGGGGGGGATGCCAATGTAATGAGGTTTACATTGAGAATTTGACGATACAATGTAGAAAATTCAATCTAGTAACTGAAACGAAAAAAATTAAAATTTGTAGAAAATAAAATAATGTAAAAAAATCCCAAGAATATTATTCATTTCTTTATATCAGAGGATATATATACATCTCTAAGTGGCATTGCCAAATAAGAATGAGTCAAAAAATGAGAGAAAAGTAATCAAGAGCTAATGATCCTATAAAAAAAATTAAAGGATTGCAATCTGATGGTCATAAAGAAATAGATCCAATAGTAAATCCCTCGATTCATGACGTTCGGTTCTTTGTTATGATTGGAGTAGCACATGGATTGCTATCCGAGAGTCATTGATAAATAGATCCAATAATACACTGCCTTGATCCATGTACACTAAACTCTCTGCTATACTTGGAGATAGAGATTTACTATTCCAAGTTTGCTAATGATATTTTAATATGTTAGGTTGTAGAGTCTTTTGGTTAAAATGTTGGTGATTGATTTATTTTAGGCACACATGGAGTACGAATCAAACTGCTTTATAATTTCTCTTTTATAAAGTTTATTAATGTCAATGCGCTTAATATAATCTTGTTGTAATACATGGTGAGTAATAACCGTTGATAGATATTTTATCATATTATACTTTCATAAGTTGTTTTCCCTGGATTTAAAATCCTCTAATATGATTTTGATTGATAGAAGCTCACAGATTCCTTAATTAATGACTCTAAAGTCGATTTCAACATTTGATGTTGAAATCATATGCTGTTTTTTGGTGCTATAACTTATGATATTTTCTTCTAAGAATGTACAAGGCCCTTAAGTAGAGCTATGCACCAATGATACAACATAGTCCTTATCTATTTATCCTTAAATTAGAAAGATATTATGTCATTTGTATAAATTTATTTCTTTCGGTTTGATTTATTTTATCCGAGAATCCTATAGGCGGCTTGAAGATGTGACTTTAGGTTTGTGCAAGAATTGACTGATCATACTTTCTCCGAATGCAATATCCGAACGGGCATGGGATAAGTAAATTAGTTTCCTTATAAACTTTTGATATTATCTTGTGTCTACGTCAATTCATTTTTCATCAAAGTCCAATATTTATCTTGGTTCAGTTGGAATTTCACATGGCTTTCTTTCCATTATCTTATTCTCTTTTAGTAGGTCTATAACAAATTTTTGTTGGATACAGTTATTAAACACCGTCATTGCCGGTCCCAAGCCCGGATGTGAAAAGTAGAGGGTTGCGTTAAATAGTCGACAACCAACGTAAAACTTATCGAAACAATCATAACATGAATCTTTTTTATTTTTGTGTAAGTGCTAGGGCGACCACTGGAAGTGACGCGCTGTATAATTTGAATACAGTGAAAAATGTGCAAGAGCCGCTACACCGACGCTCGGGTGTAGTGTCAAACAAACAAGGGTTACTACATTACGGACGGATGCAAGTAAAGAAGTTAGTTCATAAATCTAATGAAATTAATATTAGGTCAGGATTTTGGAATATAGATACTCTCAATGGTAAACTAATGGAATTTGTTGATATTATGATTCATAGAAAGATTGATATCTTATGTATTCAAAAAATTAAATGGGTTGGAGAAAATGCTAAGGAGATAGATAACTTAGGTTTTAAACTTTGGTGTTCTTATAAGAGTCGCACTAACGGTGTAGGTGTAATTATATATAAGAGTTTGAAAGATATTGTTGTAAAGATTAATAGAGTCGGAGATAAAATTATAGCCCTTAAGATTATCATTGATACTAAAATTTTTAATATTTTAAGTGCTTATGCTCCTCAAGTAGGTTTAGATATAAGGTCTAAAGATAAATTCTAGAATGACTTAGAAAACTTAATACAAATGATACATCTTGAAGAAAGAATTTTTATTGGAGGAGATTTAAATGGACAAGTCGGTAGAGTGGTAGAAAATTTTAGATATATTCATGGTGGCTACGATTTTGGAGTGACTAATGAAGAAATTAAAGTTATTTTAGATTTTGCTTTAGCGTATGATTTTGTTATTACTGATACTTTATTTAAGAAAAGAGATGAACATCTTATTACTTATAAGAATGAATCTAATAAAGCACAAATTGATTATTTTCTTATGAGAAGAAGAGATCAACGAGATTTTAAAGATTGTAAGATTATTCCAAGTGAGGATTTAAGTACCCAATATCATTTATTAGTTCTAGATTTTAAGATGAAGAGTTATAAAATAAAGAATACTAGGACTTATCATTGTAGAATTTGATGGGAGAATCTAAAAGACGTAATTAAAATTATTTTTATGAGTAAAATTTAATATTTTTCAAAATTTGGGATGTTCATGATAAAGTAAATGCTATGTGAGATAAAGTAACAAACACTGTTAAACAAGTAGCGAAAGATATACTTGGAGAATCGAAAGTAAAAAATATCTTTAAATAAAAATAGTTGGTGGTGGAATAATAATGTGCAAGAAAAGATAAAATATAAGAAGTTATATTATAAAAATTGATTTATCTGTAAAAGCCTAGAGAATTGAGAAAAATATCAAACAACCGGCAGAGAGTCTAAAAGAATAATATATGACACGAAAAACTCTGCTTTTAATGAGCTTTATAGTAGATTAGATATTAAGAAGTGTGAAAAATATATGTATAAACTAGCCAAACTGAGAGAAAAGAAAATTAAAGATTTAACTCAAATAAAGTGTATTAAAGATGAAAATAAAAAAGTGATTTTCTTTGAAAAAGATATTCAACATAAGTGGGTGAGTTATTTTAATAAACTTTTTAATGAAGTTTCTGAAAATATGATCGACCTTAGTGATTTTTAATATCGTTAATAATAATAAAACGTTTCATTTTTACCGTCGCATTAATAAGCAGAAGTTGATGAGGCTTTAAAGAAAACTAAGAGTGAAAAATCTGTAGGACCTGATAATATCCCAATTGAAGTATGAAAATATTTAGGAGATTTTAGAGTTTCTTGGCTTACTAAACTCTTTAATATTATTTTAAAAACTAAAAAAATGCTGAGTGGAGGAAGAGTATTTTGGTCCCATTTTTAAGAATAAAGGGGATGAATAAGAGTGTGCAAATTATAGAGGAATGAAGTTGATGTGTCATACTTTAAAATTATTTGAGAGGGTAATTGAACATAGGTTAAGACTTATTACAAAGATTTCTTATAATCAATTTGGATTTATGCCGGGCAGGTTTACTATGAAAGCCATACATTTATTAGGAAGTTTGATGGAGAAGTTCAGAAATAATAAGGAGAATCTACATTTGATTTTTATTAATTTAGAAAAAGCTTACGTTAAGGTTCCAACAAATATCTTTTGGAGTTTTTTTGAGAAGAAAGGTATTGATATGACTTATTTTCAAGTCATTAAAGATATGTATAATAGATTTGTTACTTGTGTTCGAACTGAAGGAGGATTGACCAAATATTTTCTTATTTCTGTTGGATTACATCAGGGATCGACTTTAAGCCCATATCTTTTTGCTTTAATTATGGATGGCCTTATTGGACATTTACAGGAGGATGTACCTTTGTGTATGCTTTTTGAGAAATGTGTTGTTGACATAGATGGGGATGGTAATAGTATAATTCAAGTTGGTTGATTGTGTGATAGAAAAGTACCGCTTAGACTGAAAAATTTTTTTTATAAGATGGTTGTGAGACTTGCAATGCTCTTTGGCGTTGAATGTTGGCCTTTAAAAGTGAAGCATGATACTAAGTTAAGTGTTGCCGGGATGAGAATGATTAGGTGGATGAGTGGCTTTACCCTTAGAGACAAATGCGAAATGATTATATCCGTGATAGGGTTGGTGTTGCTTCTGTGACAGACAAAATTAGAGAAAGTCGTCTTAGATGGTTTGGTNAATGATTATATCCGTGATAGGGTTGGTGTTGCTTCTGTGACAGACAAAATTAGAGAAAGTCGTCTTAGATGGTTTGGTCACATTAAGCGTCGACCGTCTGATGATTCGATTAGGAGAGTAGTTGTTTTAAATTCGACTTATGTTAAGAAAGACAGAGGAAGACCTAGGAAGACTTGGGCTTATTGTATAAAAAATGATCTTAATTTATTAGACCTAAATGAAGATATGACACTAATTATGGCGCAATGGAAAAAAATAATTCATGTAGCCGACCCCACGTAATGGGATTAAGGTTTTGTTGTACAATTATACTTTTTTGGATTGAACCATTTTAATTTCCAAGAAGTATTTGAGTATTCTCAACTCGTTGGCGTCAAATTCTTCAACAAGCTTTTTCTTGAGAGCTTCTTTCATTTGATAGTTCTCTCCTGCAATAATCATATCGTCAACATATGCAACATGAATCATGATTTTACCCTCATAAGAGTTCGTTATGAAGAGGGCATGTTCTATTTGATTTTATATGTATCCAGTTTCTTCTGTAGATTTTATAAATCTGTAAAATCAAATGCTTGGTGATTATTTTAGTCATTATAGGTCTTTTTTTTCAATATGCATATTTGATGTTCTTTGAAAACAATATTGAATCCCAGTGGTGAATTTATATGGACCTCTTCTTTGACGTCCCCATATAATGTTTTATATCATATTGATGTAATACCATCCATGATTTGATGCTAAGGATATCAAAATGTGAATAATGTTTATTTTTACAACATTGACAAATTTTTCTTGATAGTCAATTCCATATGATTGAAATATTATTTTGCTACTAATTTTTCTTTATATATTTTTATACTCTTATCTATTTTATATTTGATTGTAGAAATCCATTTGCATTTTAGTGTCTTCTTTTCTTCTACTAACTCAACGATCTCATTTAAATGATTTTTTTTTAATGTAGTTATCTATTCTCTTATGTTTTATTTCCAATTTTTAATTTTCAATTGCATCTATAGAGTGTGGAATTGAAATAAGATTAGTGCTGATGTTAGTTTGAAAGACTTTATGAGAGAAAATTTATGTAATGATGTGTATTGAGAGATATCATATAAATTAGTGGTAGTGGATTGAGTATTGTTACATGTTATTAGTTATGAATCTTTGACTTTCTGGAGATCTTGACTGTGGGCTTATTCCTTTTTATACAAGACCCGAATGGATACAATTGATAGAAGACTTGTATTTATATGATTTTAGGTTGTAGAAATTTAAGCATGAAAAATATCATCAAATTAAGAATTCTTCCCCTGAAAATGAGCTCAAGTGAAGCCATGAATTTCATCAAAAGTGACATATATTGAAATGAGAAACTTTTTTGTCGGTGAATGATAACACTTGCACTCATTTTGTGTGGCAGAATATTCAATTAAGATGCACTTAGGAGTTCCTGGATCAACTTTATCTCTGTCAAGGAACATATCATAAACTTTAGTAGGGATTTCTGATAAGTTGTTCGTGGGAAAGAATTTACTCAATAATTTAGTGGATTTTTGGAATCAATTAGTATTATACGTATTCTGTTGATTAAATAGGTATCTGATTGTAGAGAAATGCTCTAATCACCTCCAAAATGTGATAATTATTTCTTTTTTTCGTATTATTTTATTTGGGATGCTTCATGACAGAAAGATTAATGGATAATACATCTTTTTGGAAGGATGCTAATGTGTGAATAAAAGAATCATGAGTATATCAGTTTGAAAATAATAGAAAAACTATCGAGTTAAATTCATTCTTTATCATGGTAGTAAATATAGTGAGTATAGTGCGAACATCTAATTTTTGGTTAATTAAATGTATGTCATTCTAGTGTAAACATCATTAAATGCGATAAATCTAGTGTCTTCAGAGACTTTGTAGATTTTAGAGGGTCGCTAGATATGAATCAATGTAAAAGGTTTAGATAGGAGAGTTATTTTTAGGAAAAGAAACACTGTTATGTTCAATTTTACAAAATTTAGATTGAATGTCTTTCATGTTTATATTTATGAAAAGAGAGTGAAATGTACATAGAAGATTTTCTGAAAGAAGAATGTTCTAACCTATAACGGTGTGTTCAAATGATTTTGGCGGTGCCATGACCCGACCCAAGAGCTTGAAATACTAAAGGGAGAACTGACTGTCGGACGGAAAAAGTACTATCTAAATATTTTATTTTCTTAGATAAAATCATTCAAAATGTAAGTCATTTTACTTTGCAACTATAATTTATAAAAAATTGTTCATTTTTAAAACTACCACTAATAGCAAAATAAAAATTGAAATATTGTAGTTATATTTCTAGGCTCATTGACATCTGTAAACATACTCTCTAGGATCCATCAACTCATAATGAGATTTTACTGAAAATTTTACAATAGAAGGTATGAGTTAAACAAATTCATGAGTGAAATGTCTTTAAATTACAATAATTTTAATTTTAAAACATTAAAAAAAGATAGTAAACAATAAGAAAGAGACAATATAGTTTTTAAGTTTTTTAATTTTATTTATTTCATTTAACATTCATCAGTGGGAGTCATCGTCTAAATTTATATTAAAAGTATACAATTCATGACTTTTTCGAAGAGCCACCATCAAAGTTGACAATCATTTCTTTTTTCAATTTTCAATTTTCTTTTTCATTTTATATGCATGGGTGCATTCTTCCTTAGCCAATACCATACACTGGTGACTCTACATATGCACATGCATTATCATATTTTTATATCTTGTATTTATTTAACATTTTCTTTGACTAATTTCAACATATAAAAAATTATACATTTATAGTTTAAAAGAAAATATTAAAACATTGAGAACATTTGCAATTGATTTTAGAAATAAATAGAACTTGTAAAATAAACACCTATTTGTAGTCCTTTCCTTGGTCAATCTATTCATTTGGTGCTCCTATAGTAATAAATTGAATTTATTTAATTTTTATTATCTTTTCCAATGAATTTCTTTACTCATTTTCTTGCCTATTAATTTTCACCTCAATAGTATTATTATGATTATTATTATTACTATTTGCTAGATACATTCTTTTGTAATCTATCTAATTAATTGACTATTAGATGCTTTACACACACACACACATATTTATATTTGCATTTAAAGCAACTAGTCTACTAATTTCATATGTATATAAAAACATTCAATTTACTTTTTATTCTCTGAAGTATCCAATTAAGCACTTTAGTAATGCCTCGTACTTAATATGAAGTTGTTTCATAATAATTGGTAATAAATAAGTCAAATTAACAATTTAACTTTCAAATTTTTGTTAAAGCTCTTAAAATCTCCTTTAGGCATGTTTGATCTATAAATAAGCAAACGATTCTTAAAGTATAATTTAAATTTCATTTAAACTAATTAATAATTACAAAAACATTTGTATTCATTGTTACACAAAGATTTGTACCTGAAACTCTTTCTTTTCTTATTTCAGCACCCTTATTGATCCCTGCAATAATAACAACCCCAATTTTATAATTTTGACTTTATGGCTTTTGTTAATTTCAGCCCAATTCTCCACTAACAAATTTATCTTGTATTAGGATGAAAAACAAATAGAAACTAGGTTTCAGTTTTGAGATTCTCACCCAAAGACGAAGCAATCCAACTTTCTCTCTTGCTGTTGACCAAATCCACCAAAATCTCTTACAATAATTTAATTAAACAAGAATTTTGAACTTTAAAGTCATTGAAATGTCTTCCCAAAAGCTAGGAATCAATCTAACTAGCATTGGGAAAAAGAAATAATAAAAAATAAATTTTAATTTTTTAATTCTTACCTCAAGGCTAAAATGCAAGTTTGTTCTTTCAGCTTAGCCGTCTCCTACAATTGGAGCTCATTTGTGCTCGGTTGAGCGTTTCCTTCATGCAGAGTTGGCTTCTGTGAGCTGCTCGAGTTCATAAGCACTCAGCCTCCCCCCTTCCCCATTGCATGAAGCTCCCTCCCTATTCCTCTTTGCACACAGAGGTTCACCTCTTTCTCTCGTCTTCTTTTGCTCGAGTTCTATTGGAGAACCATGAGAAGGCTCACTTACGCCGCTCGTCTTTTTTGCGAGACTGGGAGAGTGGCTCAACCTTCTTCCTTTCGGTTTCACTCTCTCTCGCTGTCTCATTTAGAGGACAGATGGAGACAATGCTTGGTATCCTTCTCCCTCGACTCAATCTCATCATTTCCCTCTCTACCTCTTGTGCTCTTTCTCTCTATGTCTCGTTCGTGCAGGAATGAAGAAATGAGGGATAAGGACCGTTGCTTAAGACTCGCGAGCAGCAAGGGTGTAGTTTGAACGACACTTTCTTCCCAGGTGTCGTGAGTATTTAGCTTCATTTTTTTATATATTTATTTAAGTTAATTAATAAAAGAAAGTTATTCTTATAGGTGGTATGAGAAGTGAAACAATATGATAGTTGATATCAATCCTCCTTAAGCAGGTATACTCCATCTTTTTCTTTAACTTCTCCATTTCTCTTTCTTGTAATAAAAATTTGAAAAATATGATAATCTGTTAAAAAACTATGCTCTTGCAATCTTTGGTGAATTTGTGGATGGTTGAAAGTTTTATTGCGTAGTGTGGGACATGCAATATGTTACTGAGAGTTAAGTTGGGAGCAATTAAGATTTCTATTTCTTGAGTTATCAATTTCTTCTGAATTGAATCCTTTTGGTCGCACGGGGTAGATCTATCCTTTTTTTATTTTAACCTTTACTTTGTAGCCATGGGGGATTTTTGTGAAATTCCTAGCATTTGCTTTTTGCGTGCCATTTTTTTAGTAATTACTCTAGAGATTGTCTTTAAAAAAAGATTGTCATTCTTTTGTCGGCTGTTTTTTTTTATATCTTTAAAATATTTTATTTAATTTAACTTTATAACCTCAAATAACTTTATGATTTGAAAAAGGTAATAATTTTGTGATTTTGAAAATAATTGAAATATGAATATACTCCTTTTTATTTTAAAAAGTAACATTTTAATTTAAAATAGGTGAAACCAAACGGGTCTCATATTTTAAATAGTTTAGACGAGTGAATACGATACTACAAGTAAAATACTTATCCCGAAGGATAAATATCACTTGTAATAGGGATTCAATCACCCAGACTAAAGAATTTGTGACATCCGTTCGGTCTGCGAAATTGTCTTATTAGCCGACAAGTTCCCCTACCTAATACGAGGATTAGATAAGGTTTATTTTATCTGGGTTCCTGGTTCCCTATAGAGACAAGCCCCTATAGTTAATTATATCTTAAATAACTGGGAGTCATTTAAGAAAATTCTCGATTAAGATCAGGTGGTTTTGTTTTCAAGATTTCAAAGTTTAGGTTTTCACGATTGGACATGGGAAAATCAAATAGGAATGACTCAAAATATGAACAATTATTTAAGGAATCCAAAGGGAAGAAGAGTAGGGGACGTCACAGATCCAGGAGAAACCCCGTAGATGTCCCAACTATCCTATTGTTTGGCTTTATGTCTTTTGAAATGACGCTTATTTGATATTTCAATCTTGCGAATCATTTAAGATTTAAGACTTATATTTGGACATTATCAAACTGTGCAAATAGCCCAAAAAGGATAAGAGGATTTACACCGTACCGCACGGTAACCTCGGAATCTTAAAGCGTTAGGACTTATAGTTGTATAACAGAATTGTACAAAAAGCCTAAAGAGTGATTCTATGAGTTGTTGTTTAAACTAAAGATAATAATGGGTGATGTGAATGTGTTTATGTGATGTGCTTTGATGTTTAGCTGCTGCAGATCCACCTTGAAGTTGTTCTTCGTCGTGCTGCCCACAGTATTCGCTCCATACTTGTAGTAGCATCTCCTGTTTTAGTTTTAGTTTTGCAAATGCTTCTAACCACTAGGTTATCCTAAACTAAGGCATAGTGTATCAAAGTAACTAAGCATGCAGTGTGAAAGAAAAGTAACAATGCACTGTACAGTAAAGAGAAAAGACAATATAACATGCTGAAAGAAAAGCATAACGTGCTATAAAGAGTAGTATAACATGCTGGGGAAGCAGTATAACAGACTATGAAAACAATATAACATGCTTTAAAATAAAATGTTGTAATATAAATTAATCCTGTACACCTGAGAGGTTCATTGCTCCTTTAATTTTAGCTATTATGCGCTGTGTAAAAGAGAAAAATATGACGTGAAAAAGGACTTAATAGAAACAAGTAAATCGTAGGAAGAAGATAAACAAATAAATGAAACACATTATCACATATAAAGGACCAAGAATAAGAAATTTTATGTGATATTGGAATGTCCCCAATTGCTAGGAGGATTTGAGTATAAGACAAACTCGAATCCCGGAGCATTGGGTTTCAGTTTTGGTCAAGTTAAGGTAAGAATTTCATTTTTTGATCTAATTAAATCAGTCATGAGTCACAATCTAGTGAACCCTCGTGCCTAGTGTCCTACTTATCTCCTAAACTGAGGTTAGATGTTTGGATTTCTTAGGGTCATTTGAAAATTAAGATGATAAACTATCTCTTAAGTTGTGCTTCTAAGGTCTAGGATGCATGCATTTTAGTTTAAACTTGAAGTGTCCTAAAGTGTCCAATCTCAATTAAGTGCCTTTCCACTAACCCTCAAACATCTATAGATCCAGATTAGCTCGCTATCAGTCTCCTAAAACCTAGGGGTAAACTCATAGTTTTGGCAAAAGAGTTGTGAGTTGAGCTTCAATCCTAGTTAAAGGAATTGAATTTTAAATTGATTCAAAGCTTAAGGGATCTAAGTGCAAGTCCACTAATCTCTCAATCGTTATCTAAATTCTCATTTCTTTTGATTCGAACTAGTTTTCCAATTTGCAATTCATTTTTCCTTATGTAAAAGAAAATGTGGATTGTTCGTTACCCTATCCTCTCTTTAGATTTTATCATCCAAAAAATTCAAATTTCAATTTTAATTTTTTCTCATTTTCTCTTTCCCTCATATTTCCCTTGAGATTATAAATCATTTCTGAATATAATTAAATCGAAAATTCTCATTTTTAACTTGACCGTTAAAAAAAAGAAAACAAAACGAACGAAAAAGTAGACCGATCCATTTTTTTAAAACCAAGTTAAATCGATAAAACTCATGAATGTATCGGTCTAAAACATTTAAATTCGTTAAAAGGAAAATGATCGGATCAATCCCGAGGAGGATATCTTTTCCAAATGTCAATTTTGCGCATTTCCAAACCCCTATTGATTTAAATTTATATTAATCCCATACTTTCTTCAAAATGAAATTATATAAAACCTTTTTTTATTTCACAAGTCACCAAACCAGCTCCAAACAAACCCAAACAAGCTCACGGGTAAAGCCAAAAAGAGAAATAAAATGCCACCAAACCAGCCCCAAATAAACCAACTTTAAAGTAATGGTAGGAAATCCCGAACCGAGCCAGCTAATTCAGCTCGAAAATGAAGACAGAAAACCCCAAACCGAGCTAATTAATTCAGCTAAAAAACGAACGCAGAAAACCCCAAACCGAGCCAATTAATTCAGCTAAAAAACGAAGACAGAAAACCCCAAACCGAGCCAATTAATTTGGCTCAAAATGAAGGCAGAAAACTCCAAACCGAGTCAATTAATTCGGCTCAAAACGAAGGCAGACTCCAAAAGAATCAAAACCAAATCTCCATTTATTATAGGTATATTTTCAGCCAACATTTAATCCAACAAGAAGGTAAACCCGATCTCATTAAGTGAACTAAAATAGAGTCTTTTAAACAAAATTTCATGAAGCCATAACCAAGCCCCCTTACAATGAGGCAAAATTGAGCCAAAAAAGAAGCATGATTTTCCAACTTTTGAAATGACTTCAGCATGTATTCCAACAACCGGGGTAATAAAAGAAGCAAGATAAGCCCCAAATATAATTTCCAACATTAAAAAATATTTCAGCATATGTTCCAACAACGGAGGGCAACAAATTAAGCTAAGATAAACCCTCAAATATAATTTCCAGCATTAAGAAATATTTCAGCATATGTTCCAACAGCGGAGGGCAACAAATTAAGCTAAGATAAGCCCTCAAATATAATTTCCAGCATTAAGAAATATTTCAGCATATGTTCCAACAGCGGAGGGCAACAAATTAAGCTAAGATAAGCCCTCAAATATAATTTCCAGCATTAGGAAGATTCCAGCATATGTTTCAACAACAGGGGCAACAAATAGGAACAAAAATAAGCCCAAACATGTTTTTCCAATTTTTGAAATGACTTCAGCATGTATTCCAACAACCTGGGCAATAAAAGAAGCAAGATAAGCCCTAAATATAATTTATAGCATTAAGAAATATTTTAGCATATGTTCCAACAACAGGGGCAGCAAATAAGAACAAAAATAAGCTCAAACATGTTTTTCCCACTTTTGAAATGATTTCAGCATGTATTCCAACAACCGGGGCAATAAAAGAAGCAAGATAAGCCCCAAATATAATTTCCAGCATTAAGAAATATTTCAGCATATGTTCCAACAACATGGGCAGCAAATAAGAACAAAAATAAGCTTAAACATGCTTGTCATAGACATTTGTAAGGAATAAAAGTGCATCTTTAAAATGTTCTACCAATGCTTCCACATGTCATGCTACCATTTGTGAATATGAAGTGCTTAAAAGAGCAAACATCAAAGCCAAGAAATTAATTGAATGAGGGCAAAGTAACAAGTTCTATCAAACCTCTCCATACCAAGGCTAGCCAAAACATCTCCCACATTTCTTCCCTTTTCTTTTTTTTTTCTTCTCTTTTTTTTTAAAGAAACAAAATAAACCAGCTTAATGTCCCAATCCAAGCAACACATCATATTTTATCATGCATAAAACCATGCCTTAGAGTTAGAAAACAGGAGAATACCACACCCGTGCACATGCACCTCATGAAGATACAAACCCCAAATCCACCATGGGGAACACATTAAGCCCAAAGAAACTTTCACATGCTTTAAAAGAGCAAAGAAATATTTTTTAGATGCCATCGGAAACGTTGCTAATTAGAGGAAGGAAGATAAATACCTCTTAATGCCGATCTAAAGCAAAAAAGGTAAGACAGATCCAACAAACTCTCTCCTTTAGAAATCTCCCTCCCAAAAGCTTCAAGAAAGTAGCAACCAACAGATCCTTTAAGCTCCCAGCACACCAGAAGCTAGTCAAACAGAAATTTCGACAGAGCTTTCTTTTTGAAAGCTTTGAGAAACAGTCACCAAAGGATGCTCCACACCCCAGCACACAAAAATCAAATTTTAGATGAGATGTTAGTAGAGCTTCTCCCTAAAACTTTCCACAGTAAAGAAGAAAGAAAACAGTCTCTCGATCAGCAAAGAGAAAAGACCAGCCTCACAATAGCACAAAAGCCACTCCTCTTCTTTCAGACTTTTCTCAAGAGAAAACATGATTCCGGAAAAAAACGAAAAAAATCCAACAAACAAATAAAATGGCAGCACCTCTCCCTCAAGAAAATTTCGGCCAGCCTTAGAAACTCCCCAAAATGGGGTTTTTATAGCAAAAGAGGGAGGAGGAAAATACTATCCCTCACCTGGGCAGTGAGCCTTGCCAAGGGAAGCGACAAGCTTCGCGTGGGGAGAGGACGACAGAAGCGAGGATTTGTCGCAGAGGAGCAGCTCGCGTGGCACGGCGTGGAAGCTTTTAGACAGGGTCTCAGTGGGGGACCGAAAACTTCGGCCAAGGGAGGAGAGGAGTTCGGCGAGTAAAAGGACAGTGGAGATTCGCGATTCAGGATGCCGATTGGGGAAGATTTGGTTCGGCCCCTAGGGATTCGCCTGGATTGCGAGCGAACGA